>JAHDVE020010326.1:0-32597 GCA_022606495.2 Halesus radiatus
ATCATATTTAATTCATATAAAATAATATACAGAACACTTGTGGACATTATTTTATATGAATGAAATTAAATCATATTTAATTCATATAAAATAATATACAGAACACTTGTGGACATTATTTTATACGAATGAAATTAAATCATATTTAATTCATATAAAATAATATACAGAACACCTGTGGATATTATTTTATACGAATTAAATGTGATATAACGTAAATTAATTATACAAAATTTGCTTGCACACGTTCCATATTACATTCTCATGTCGTAGATCTTCTCTCATATCATCTTCCCCATCTTCCTCTTCCCAATCTTATTCCCCTCCCTATACCCATGAGCCTCGCAACATACCCCTGTCGGGGATGCCATAGTATCACTGGCTCCGATTAGCAAGCAGTTGGGAATATTGTGAGGTAATCACATTAAAAAAATTAAAAATCACCACTTTGAAAGAACAGATGGCCCAATTACCCAAAAAATAACAAATTAAAAATGTCACGGCGACGTGTTCTCGAAGTACGATTGAATTTATCACTCTCATGAAAATATTGTAACTTGAACTGGAAGAGAAAGATGAAAGCAAGAGTACGAAGTGTGACGAGGAGCAGGCTGCGAGGACACGAGTAGCCAGTAGTGAGGGTATTGGATCGTGTCAGTACGAGTATATTGGGTTTACCGGGCGATGCAGTACGACACTCCGGAGTGACACACCCAACTCGATCCGACGAATATATCAAATTTCGTGCATCTTTCTCAAAAGCCATTTCACATGGCGGTGGCTAAAAATACGCCGTCCCTCGACCGAAGTTTTTGACGCGCATTTCGGCCGAGTTCGTCGACCCGTCTCGTCGAAAAACCTGTTGTGAAAAAATACGTCTGAGTTTTTTGCGCCAGCTCGGGGGTGGGAAGGGCACTCTGCGCCTTAATGCCCTCTCTCCAAGGGTGATTATCCCCGGGAGCTGTGGCGCGGTGTGCGTAGGCGGGTTTGAAAAATAATGGCCAGCTCATATAGTCCCCCCATCTCTCCCGCCCCCCACTCTCCGGCCAACCGCCCTAGACCCCTAGCCCTAGACGGTGGCAATGAATGAAGTCTCGCCTTTGTGTTGTCTCGAGCTCGTAGCCCGTGGCGAACCGTGGGAAACACTTATCTTCGATATTTGCACAAACCAGTTGATTACATTATTAAATCAAAATAGATTTTACGAGCTTTCCACTGAAATGAAAACTTATAAAAGCTGTTAACTGACTGTAAGTGACTTATGCATGTAGTTTATCTTTTGGGTACTGAGCCGAGTTGTGCTTCTTTTTTTCTTGAGTCAATATTTCAGACAGCCTTCAGTGTCCATCATCAGTACAGGTAAGTTTATTTGTGTCGCCGTGATATCGTGGAACAGTAGTTAATTTTTGTTATTGAGGGCTATAACCAGTTTTCTTTACCCAATGGGCACGCGGAGCACGAGTCCTGGGCCCCCGGCTTAAGGGGGCCCCGGAACTCATGCTCATAGAACCTAGGAAAACAAGCTGTATATTGGGTACGATCCAGGGCCGGACTTCCGCCTAGGCCCGGGCCTCTCGGGCCTAAGACCCCAAGCCCCCAGTCAGGGGGCGATTTAATTTAAAAAAATATTTTTTTTACATTAACTCCAAACATGAAAATAAGTTCCCTAGGGCATATGTCATCTTTGTAGATGCTGTGTAAATGGTACACATTGAGGATACAGGACTCGCAAAATAAAATGTTATTTATTTCTAGGGCCCCAACCTCGGAGAGGGTCGCAGTTGGGAGTCAAAATGATACACGTTGAGTATTCGAAGAATAATGTGTAATTTTTTTTCTTTTAGCCCCATCCTCGGAGGAGACCTCAGCTAGGTGCCAATGGAGGACGCAGTAAATAAAAGGTTTTTTTGTAGGTTTAAAAAACCCCTAGATTGTGTCGATGGGCCCCTACAGGCCTACAGGCCCGGGTACAACAATTGTTACTTACTCATTACCTCAAAAATCAAACAACAATAAAAGTCAAAGTAGTGAAAATCTTAAACCATTTCGAAACGCCGAAATTGATTAAGTTTTCAAAAACATAACTTTTTAAACCTAATATGCATCAAATATGCCAACTTTTATTGCATAATAACACAGTGAAATTCCAACGGCAAGCATTCTAAGTGTAACCCTCGGCTAATTACACGCCACTTGCACTGGTTAGTTCCGACATTTCAATGATACTCTCCCTCTTACGGGGCAAGTGTGAAATGTTTCACTTTCAACCCTTTACTAACTAAACTCGGCAAACTTTCCCCTCCGATCCTACCCTTACCCAACCTCCTCCCCATTAACGGGGCAAACAAACAGCGCTACTTCGAGTTGGAGTTGGTTATACGGCCGGAATCATAATTCTTGCTACTTGCTCCGTACCGCCGAGAGGAAGTGGAGACAAGGTTACAGCATACAGTATAAGCAGTATACGTATGCATTGATTATATCGAAAAATCTATTTTCTCTTTTGATGCCGTTGATGAATAAGTTGTGTGAATACGAGTATATGGCGTTGAGAAGTTTGAAGTTAGGTAGTGTACAAGTATTATAAACTGCTTTCAAGATGGTAGTACCTATGCCATATTTTCTTTCTTGGATTACTTTTAGCCGATAACATGGACTTTATTGCATGCATGAGTGGATTAAGGCCAAATAGATGAAAATTTTATTCTGAAATCTGGTTCCATGATAATTGGGCACAGTGATAAATGGGCACACCTTGTTACAAAGTCATTAAAGGTATGAAAAAATAACCTTAAAACCTAATGTAACTTAAGATAAATATATAGATATGATTTTTTCGATGGTCACAATTATATATATTTTATGTTTTATACTAACGTCGCAATTTGGGAGGCCGGTATGTGTACAATCACCCCGGGAACCATTAATTGGATAACCACAACCAACCCTCTGACTCTGCAGGGGTTCATAGGGTGAGGTTTGTCCAGGTCTTAGCGGTGGATGCGTCTGCCTTCCGGCTGCGTGGTGGGTCGGATCGAAGCCGGTTGAGCCTCTCCAGCTGGACTCTCGACCCATAGCCTTTCACCGCAGTGGGAGGGCTGGATTAATACGTCCGTCACTCCTGAACACACTGACATTCAGATTCCTACCCACCCTTCAGACCTTTTTCTTTCCTAGAACTTCTTTTCCTTCCTTTCCTTAAAAAGACACAGAGCATCCCCAAATATGACAATTATTTTCCTCAATGCGGAGAAAATATAAAAAAAAAAGATTTGATCATAAGTCAACGATCCACGTGACAGGCCGCGAAGGTACTTGCATCTGTGGTGGGGCATTCAAAAATCAAAATGTATAAAATTGGCTTTTGTTCTGGTATTTTTGTGTTAGAATATATATATATAAATATTTTTTTTTTTATATGAATACCGCACAAGAGTCCCAACTGCTCCCAACCGTTTGGAGCCACCGAGACTATGGCATCCTTAATTGGGGAATGTTGTGAGGCAGAAGGTATTGGGGAGGGGAAGGAGACAAGTCACAGCGCGACTGTTTACTAACAGATAACATAGATGTGTAAAAATAAAACACAAAATATATATAAAAACAGTTATTTCCTCGGTTCCCCTTTTGGCTTCCTGCTCAGAAATAAAAAGCCAAGCTGTTCAAAATAATTATAGTAACATTATTAACACGCAACAAATCATCTTCTTCAATTAAGGCAAAATCTTTTCGTGGCAACATTTTCAATTAAATGATTAAGTTTTTTTTTTAAATGAATACCGCACAAGAGTCCCAAACTGCTCCCAACCATCTGGAGCCAGTGAGACTATGGCATTCCCAATTGGGGAATGTTGTGAGGCTGAAGGTATTGTGGAGGGGAAGGAGAAGGGGGAGAGGAAGGTGGGGAAAAGGGGAAATACCTGCCTATTCAGATCTGGTCACCAAACACGGCTAAAAAGCCATTTCAAGCAACGTTTCAATTCTGAATGGTGGTCTTTCATCAGGGCGATACTGAGAGTATCTTCCACTCGGGAACGTGCGCAAATATACTATATATTATTTTTAAATGAATTAATTGTGAAAAAATACAAATTAATTAAAATAAATTTATTTGCGCACGCCGTGATTTGAACCCGCGACCTTCGGATTCGTAGTCGAGAGTCTTACCCCTCGACCATGGAGAAATATATTTTATAATAGCCAACTCAAACCTCGTCCCAAAGTGGAACATACTCTCTGTACCGCACTGGTGAAAGAGCACCATTCAGAATAGAAACGTTGCATGAAATGGCTTTAGCTGTGTTTGGTGACTGAATAGCCAGGTTATTCTTCACCTTCCTATTCCCCGTCTCCTCTCTCTACCCACTTTCTTCAATTACACAACAGTGGCGTGCGTTGATCTACGACTAAGGGTAGGCTGTGTGTAGTTTTTCAAGTCCGTATATGAATTGTGCATCGAAACATTTGAAAATGGACAATTTATTATCATTTAAAAAAGTGTAAATTTTGTTAAACAGATACAATTTACCAATGTACATAGAACGATTGTGACGTAAAAAAACATTCGCAAATTTATGGAAAAAATGCTCTTTGATAATTTTTTTCTTCAATGGTTCATTTTTCTTAGGGTTGGGAGAGGTTTTCAACCTTTATGGAGTGCACGCCACTGCCACACAATTTCCCCCAAAAATTGATGTTGTCTTTATCTTACCGGTTTCGGGCAGTTGGGAATCTTGCGTGGAAATACATTAAAAAAAACTATAAGTTTTTACTTTTTTTATTATCTGTCTCTTTCACTTTGTTCCTTTGTTATTTCACTTCGAGTGCGCTTAAATTTAATCTATTGCTATCTATCTTACAATTATTTTATTATATTCTTATATTGTGTCTCCCTCTGTATGTACATACGAGTGTAAACACACACTATGCATTTTTTGCCAAGTTCAATTTTGTACCCTGATGAAGCTAAGGCTAAGCAAAACCGGGCGTTTATTGACTTATAGTTTGAATACATGTACATCTAGGTACGTTATCCGCCTCAATGGACGATAATAATATTAATAATAATAATTGGATGATTTTTATAGCGCCGTTTTTGTGAAAAATCACCTCAAGGGCCTTTAGGGATGTCTGTTTTGAGACGGATAATTTACATATCTATCAGTGGTGTGCATTACTCCTTGACTAAGGGTAAGCTGTAGCTTTTTAGGTGTTTACTATTATTAATCACATCATAATTAAGCATGAAGGATAAGGCACTCAAGGCAAATTATAACTAAATATTATACTCAATTTTTTATTATTATATATTTTTAGTGAGATTTAAAACCCTCATTTTAATATTTTTTCCATTTTCACGTTTCATGTGGGTTATGTTAATATTATTTTCTACAATAGTGAAATATTATACATTTTTAGTAGAAACATTTTCTTACGGTAGAACGATCATGACATAAGAATTTTCTGAACTTTAAATTTTTTTTTTAATCTGGGAAAAAAATAAGGCAGACACAGCTTTTAAGCCTTTATGGGCTGCACGCCACTGATATCAATAGTTTGTTGCACTTGCTATACTTTTATCTACGAATTTTATTATTACGTAGCCTTCTTTAATGCAAAAAGTGATTTCTAGCAGGGAAGAATTGGGATGGGGAAATTAATAAACGATATATTAATACTTTGGTAAGTTGATTCTATTCATATAATGTCAAACATATTAAAACCCCCCACTTAATTGAGTGATCGTATACTTCACTCACTCAACAATCAAAACAATACAACAATATGCTCCGATACAACATACGGCCTGTAGTACAGTCAGTACAGTAGTACCTGTCCGTTCATATTAAATTACCTATTAGTGTGAACATCACCGGTACATGTGGATAGCCAAGTTTATTATGCAAGGCTGAACCGTCAGCCATATCGATCTGATTTAAAATTTATAATTGAATGCGATATTTTGGGAATTTGAGTCTAAATGACGATTTCACTAGCATGACAGGTAGCAGATTGGTTATCGGGTTCGATTCCCGATAATTTAAAAAAATATTCCTTTTAAAAACAATGAAATTAAAATACGTTTGTATGAAACAGTAAAAACTCTAACAGTGAATTCCGACGTAAATGAATGTGTACCGTTGTTTTTGTGAAAATTCTAGGTCAACTATTATCAGTATTGAAATATACTTTAAATTATCAACAATAATATCAATGTTTTTTTTTTAAATTTAATGTAAATAAAATTTAATAATGTTATTTTTAAGTTATGCAAGTATTTTTAGTTGTTATTATTGTGACAGCTGTTTCGGCGTTGAAGGTCATTTTCAAGACAGTTTGAAAACGGCCTTAAACGCCGAAACAGCTCTCACAATAATAACAACTAAAAATACTCGCAGAACTTAATAATAACATTATTAAATTTGATTTACATTAAATTAAAAAAATAAATAAATGGAGTTCCACGAATTAAACACAAAAACAATAAATATAATAATAATATCAATCGATATCGTTCGTTTCTCATGTTTTTATTTTTTTGATTAATGCGAAAACAAACAGTGTCAAACTTGATCTTAGTCGGGTAGAAGCACTCTAGTACAAAAGTACAAAAAAAGATTTTTTCTGTGTAGTAATTTGAGGGTTCATTTCATCATAATAAGGAATATGGAATAAGCCTAGAAAGGCTTTAATTTAGCAGTGGAATGGGAAAGCTAAATAGTTTTGTTACATTTTACATCTGGAATCACTAGATCTTGTAATTGGTGAAATTTATATCACCCATACATTATACATTATTTATTGTATATATCCCATATATATTTATATGTGTAAACTGTTGATCTCCTAAATAAGCAAAAATAAAATGCCTGAACAATCAGAATCAGAGAAATATCGTGTAAATATATTTTTTACTTTCGTTTTGTCACCACGGGAACATTCACACAAGTTTACTAAATGTCTCACGATGACTACTTATTGAAAGCTGTCATTTTTACATTTTTCGGATTACTAAATTTTAGAATATGCAATAAAATATGTCATAAATTTAATAAATCTGACCTATTGAAATGGCGTAGAGCACCGCGTGCCGTAACACACGCGAGCAGTACTCGGAATAAATTACACGAATACGTAGGTACTCTACTACTCGTCTGTCTCGTACGCACCGCCACGCGTGTGCAGTGTACGGGGAATGCGGGGGAGTGCAGGGGGTGGGGGGAGGGGTGTAAACAAACCATTACCCGCGTAGAGTCGGCGGCGTAGCCTTCCACAACCGGCGGCCGCGTGCGTAGAGACGTAGAACTAACGTGACGTCACGCGAACTTAGTAGACGCCACGCATAGACCAGTAGTTGCGAACTTTCGCCTTTTTTTCAACACGCAACTTGTCACGCAAACTTTTACAAATATGTGAATGGTTTTAGGGGTGAGTAATGTAGATTTTACCAGGAATAGGGTGGTTTTTATTTTCTACTTCTCCTTTGAAAGAAAACGCACTGGAAATGAATCAATTTTATGACACTTAATTGTTAATTATTGCATTTTTTTATTGGAATGAAACATGTTGTGCATCGGGTTTTCTTTATAACACAACGTACAACTTTTAAAGGCGGCCGCATCATTGTATTTAAATGAATTACTTCGGAAGGAAAATGTACGCATCGACCAAGTACGACACTTTTAATCATGCACACAAATTTCCTATATTCCCTGATTGACTTCAAAGCTTTACCAACGCTTAAAACAAATGTATTTTTATTTATTTTATTTTATTTAGGCATCAAATAATGGTTATACATGAAGATTATTATCACTGTAGGAAACAACATATTTGAAACCAATTAAGTTTCATTAATTGAAATTAATATTTCGATTCGAATAATTTACTTTCATCCAAAAAATATTAATTATTTTTATGAAAAGCTGTAGGGCAGGGGGGAGGGGGCAGGTAGACAATATGATATCGTGAAGCTATGATGTTATTTAAAGTTATTGACAATACCCACATAAAGTCAACATGCAACGTTCAAAGGGTGAACGAGCTTTAAAATGAAAACTTTGGCATGCTCTTTGTCCCGCTGAATGTGGCGTGTACAACGCTTAAAAATAGCTGTTTGTTATTTATTAATGATTTTTTGTGATTCATATTCATAAAATATATTAAAAACTACCAACTGGCATTTTTTTAAAGTGTATTATTTCGTGGTACTCGTTTTAATTCTCAATGCAGATTGCAGACAATAATTTTTTTATTTTAAATTTGCGTTATTGTGGAGGTAGGTTGGGAAATCGTCAGAGCTTTTCCCCATTTCGGGTTAATAATAGAATGGAAGGGTAGGAACGAAGGGCTGTGGTTGGGTGGGTGGCTGCATAATGTATGTACGTTTGACAGGATGACACGATCGATCGCTTGTCCAAATACAATTGACAGGACTCTCATCTCTCATCCCCCGTAATGAATAATTCGGGGCGGCCAGACGGCGGCCGCCTCCCCCGAAACCTCCGAAAAAAGGAATAAAAGTTCACCGTTCCATACATTACAAAGAGGCCTCCCGTCCCCCGGTCCCCTGGTCCCCCTGTGCCACCCGGGAACGCAGCCACCACAGGGTGAACGAAAAATCAATAACGCAGCGCTTTTTTTCAGTCAGCTCGCGTAAAACACAGCGCAAACCCGAATAGATATATCGCCCGGTCTGTAAAGAAAGAAAAAGCGGGACGGTGATATATTCCGCGAGCGAGCCGGGCTTACGCCCCCCCCCGCGAGAGGGACAGGGATGGATAGAGGGAGAAGAGGACGCCGGCGAAAAAATGGAGGGATTTTTATATAGACGGGGTGTAAATATGTAGAGGTAGGTTGCAGCGGCGGCCTGCAGCGGGCGGGGGGGCTCAGGGGAGGCGATGGGAGGGGGTAGGTGCTGTGGGGGGCACACCGGGGCTCGGGGCCGGCAGGGGGCGGGGTGGGGTGGTGCCAGCCGGCGGACGAAATACCCAGCCCCAGTGGATTTAAGCTGATTTTTCAGCATTTTTTCAGCTTTTCAGTTATATATCACTTGTATTCGATGCAATTGAAGTGGATTTTCTCTCGTTGCCAGCTAATTATTGTTAAATTGGGCAGGTTTTTTTGGCGCTTTACAATACTTTTTTACACATTACACGGTACCGTTGATTCGTCTTACAGAAAATAGCGTATAAATCGCATTCATGACGTGTTAATGTACCTGCGAGCTAATGAAAACCTAAAAAGAGAGATGGGCTTAATTTGTGATTTTTAATTTAATCGGCGCACTCACGACTTCTTTTATCGCAGACAAATGCGTTTTAATTCCGCATTCAGCCTTATTCGGGATAATTAGAAATAAAAAGACGTTTGTACTAATGACGGAGATGAATAATGATGCTCTGTAGATCTGTAGAACTGCCGTGAGTGTGGCAGTGGCTGTAAGCTGTAACGACCGACTATACAAATTAAATGTATCTCACAGACGGAGACCATCCACTGGGCTTACGAGGCACATCGCCTCCGTTACTTCTGGAAAACCCAATCTCATTTATTTGACCAAGTTCGCGAGGGAATGAAAAATTGACACGTTTTGGTGAATCTTATCAAATGCATTATTATTTATAAATAAGCTTTCTTGGCAATATTCGACGTGAATTCAGTCTAATTTACATTTGTTACCAACTAAATTAAAAACGATTTTTTTGTTTTTAGTTTTGCGAGGTTTTTACCTATTTTTTATGTGTCACCATTCGTCTATTCCAACTGACCGGAGCCAGTGGAGATATGGCATCCCAATGTGCGGAATGTTGTGAAATTGAAGGAAATGGAAAAGGTAAGGACTCAGTGAATAACTGAATACTAAGGTTGGAAAATATCTGGAAAACCACTAAATACATCTAAAGTAAAGTTTCGATTCTGAACGTTGTAACGCCCAAGGATAATAATTAGAGCATTCTCAACCTCGAAATAAGGTACAAAAAACCGATATAAATTTAATCTTATTTTAACAAAATGTAAAATAAAAATTTAATTGCAAGACAAAAAGTGTTTTTGAGTTTGATAATAGTTACCTACCTACTTTTGTAATAAATATTATAGGTTGTTCTACAAAAAACAAAAGAAAAGCTAATACGAGACTACTATAAATGTGTTGTCTACCCATAATATTTCCCGAAGCAAAACTAATAATTGATGTTTTGATAATATTTCATTCTATGAATTTATCCTCATTGATATTTTAGAATGAAGCGATCGTTTTCAATATTCTGTTTATATCCTCGCATTAAAATACTACTTTTCAATGCTTGCATAGCCTTCTAAATATTTTTTTCCTCGTAGAACAGGTGACCTAGTGGATCTAGTTAGGTAAGCGCAATAACTGCACAGTGCGCACTGACGAAATATAAAAAGATATATTCGCGCCATACCTAACATAATTTGAAATTTTTAAAGATTTATTTAACATAATTTGGCGAATCATTCACAGTGCTGTGGAACAAAGAAACGTGCTTCAAAAGTGATTATTTCCCAGGAAAGTAGATTATCTCAAAGGTCAAGGGATCCCCGAAAAGGTGGGGAGCTATTATTTACCTCAATTTTCATCAACTTCCAAAAATAATCTTATAAGTATTTTCCTGTAGTTTTATTTAGTTATAAACACATTGACCACATCGTTTCTTAAACAGATTAGTACAAATCTAGCAAAACCAATTTGTCGTAAGACAAGGATATAATTTTTTTCATTAGTGGTTGTAAATTTAAAATATGTAAGTAATAATTATTTTCAAAATTCACAATCGTAATATTTTGAGATCGACCAAAATTTGCTCCGCGATCAGTGGTAACGATTGTCATTGGTGCACGCATACTATATTTATGTCCTGTTAATATTTTGATAATCAACTCAATTTTGGTTTTGCATTTTTATTAAATACCGAATTTTTTTATGTCAAACAAATGTGCCAAAAAATGAGGTTCTTTCTTTCTCGTGGTAGGTGTTGGTAGAAATAAGTTATAGACTTGTTTATTGAGCAAATCTTAAAAAAAAAAAACAATCTGTTAAGTGTCAATATCATAAATAAATATCTAATATTTTGTTGGTTTTTTCCTTGTATAAAATACCTCGTTTAAATGCAACGCAATAAAAATTTGCAGATTCGATTGTCATTTTTAGAAGATACAGGAAAGAATTGTTATGTACAGTATTTTATATTTTATTTGTCAAATATTTGGTTGCATTGCGAAAATCGGCGTTTAACGGGGACCGTTCTAATGCTAAAAACAAACAAAAAAAGGCGTTGATTGCCGATTTGATGATCAAGATGAGTTAAATTTCGATACAAATTTAATGCAATCGTTTGCTCAAGATATCTTCAAAGAAATCGAACTTAACAAGCACATAGTATCACGTTAATAATAAGAGAATTATCTAACAAACGATATATCTAATATAATTGCCGGACAGTTAGGCGGTAGAATGGCTCGTGCGTTGGATACAGCCTACTGAATGGGCATTTGTGAATTGTTTGGGAGTAAACGCGAGACGCGATTTTGGCATTTTGCCTCTAATGGCATTCTCGAGAGAAAGATCCAGGAAATTGTACCGTTTTGTCAATGCGAGAACATCAAATCATTACATTAGTGAACACTAACCTATATTTACGTGCTCGCTTTTTTACACAAGTGCAGTTGCTCGAGATATAATTGCCTATTTACCACTAAGTACAGTCATCTTCATCACTGGCTGATCACCCTAAATTATTTTTAAAAATATAATCGGGAAATTGGTACAATATTTTTTAAGAATTTTATAAAATTATGATATTTGAGGTGAAATTGACGAGATTTACAAAAAAAAGTTGAAAATTAGCTATATACCAATGTTTTATGAAATTTTTCATTATTCCCTAGTTAATATAGTCAGAGTAAAAAAATTGTGTGATATTTTTTCAGAATTAAAAAAAAATATATATATATATATATATTATGTTATTGTGGCAACGACATTGAAATAAAACAGTAGCATTTCATTATTACGGTAATTTATTTAGAGACTGATAAATACATAATATTAAAAGACGTAGATATATTTTTAGAATAGAAGTGGGACGTATTACTAATAATTAATGTTGCTACAAATAAAGAATGTGAAATTACAAGATTCCCATAAAAAAGGGTTCCCAAACGGTCTCCCACGAGTGAAAAAATTATATCTTGGTCATAGAACTTATTGGTTTTGCTAGATTCGTAATCGATAAGTTAAGAAAATTGTTTTATGATCAAAGTTTTGACGAACAATCAAATTGTTTTATGATCAAAGTTTTGACGAACAATCAAATTGTTTTATGATCAAAGTTTTGACGAACAATCAAATTGTTTTAATTCTCGTTAGAAATCGATCCCCATGAAAATTAAGGTAAAAAGTAACTCTCAATCTCAAAAAGGTTGGCAATCTTTGCCATAAATGATTACAAGATTCGGTGGTCCGATTTAGGATATCTCATTAAATATTTTGACGGTTTAAAAAGTGGCATTTTCAGTAGAGGTTTCTTTCAATTATCTTGAATATTATAGAAAATGAAAAGGCCAGAAATGAAAAAAAAGTCACAATAAGCTGAATATAAATAAATGGATAACATAAGACAAAAATGTAACAACTTATGCAGGAAGTAGATATACCTACAAAATGTTACAATATTGGATATGATTTAAGATTCTGACGGTCAAATTAAAATTTGGTTTGAATTTTGTGGAATTAGTCCGTGGTGCGTTTCTTCCCCCTGCTACAAACCTCTCCACAATTGACCTGCAAAGCTGGCCGAGAAGTTGGCTCAACAAGAAGGAGAAATACGGCTTTAAAATCATGCAATTTCTTTTCAAAATCAATCGCTTTTATTTTATTTTCCACAGACCTAATATAAATCGGACAATCATTGCACACGATTGCACAGATTGCACACGTTTCCTCGCGACTTGTATAAAAAAAAAAAAAGAAAAAACTGTCACGACACCCGTTATCTCGAATTTACAACAAATAACAAAGTTTCTTTGTGCAGCCACTTGTGCAGGTGTATAATAAGAGCCGAGTGTTGCCATTGGTCGAGACTCCGGGGAATACCCGACTCGATTTGACATGATTATTTTGGAGCACTTGTTTTTGCTGTACTACGTTTTTCAATCGGAATTAAATTCTGGGCCTTGTTCGGGGTTTGGCAGTGAACGGAATGTATTGATGCAGAATGCTGCCTAAAAAAAACTGTATATATTTTGTGAAACAGATTTTTCACGTTTTAATAACGGTTTCGGGAAAGGTACATACAAATCAAATGCATTTCTAACCGATGAATTATTTGATAATTCTGTAACTTTCTTAAGTTACTGTGTGCAAGTTCATTTTTTGAGTTTCAGTTTTTTGTCCGTGTAGGTTTTTGTTCCTCCTTTCTCTCATTATTTGTAACTTTTCCAGTTATGGTAGGTTTTACAATGCATACCGCATACCCCTGTATACCGCCTTGAAAATATTATCATAAACACTTGATAAACAAAATTTTACAACCATCGTAAAATATGGTTTTGATTTTAAATTATCTAAAAGTTTATTTCAGATTTTGACCAGTAAACTTTTAAAATCAACCGGTAACTGTTGTGTTGCGTATATAATATGCATGTACGTAATAATATCTATGATTAAAATACGATATAAATTGTCCAAGTGGAGGTACATTCCCAAATAAACCGCAAACATTGAGTAAACTAAAAAAAAACTAACTTGAAAATTGGTATAAAAGTGTTTCTGAATTTATCTCGGCTGGAAAATAGTTTGAAATTATAGCACGTACAGAGAGAGAGAGAAACACCTTGCTCAGTACAAGATCCGGTTCGTCTCTCCGTGAAATTTTAATCAATCAATTTTAAATACTGATACAATAAAAATCTTGAACAGCTTAAATTATGGATCCATTGAGGATGGCAAGATTGAATCTCGAGTGGGTGGTGATGATGAATTATGTTATGTGCAGCACCTCTATGCAAATAGCATTATTAGCATTTTTTCATCGCGATTATAGCTGATTATCAAAATTATAAGGCCCATTCAATCTATGTGTAAAAAACTACACAGGTATATAAATACGTGTATGATGATTTCATGAGTTTAGGAATGAATTTAATTAAAACATTTAAGTAAATTAATTCCTTTAATTTTCAAATCAGGCTAATATAATATTTTTCTTTTTACGACTGAAGCACATTTTTTAATGTGACTTTTGTAAAAGAGTCCTAATTTCTTGGAGCCAGTTGAGCTACGGCATTTCCGATCGGGATATGTTGTGAGACTGAAGGTGTTGGGGAAGAGGAATGTTGGAAAGTGTCTAACTATTTGTCACTAGATCTGATCACTAAAAACAGCTAAAACCATTTCAATCAACTTAACGATTCTGAACGATAGTCTTTCACCACGGCGATACTGAAAGTGTCTACCACTCTGGAATGCGTCAAAAATATTCTATATAATGATTTTTTTTTGAAAAACCACTAATTAAAATTAAATGTCTTTGCGGACGTCGGGTTTCGAACGTCCGAACTCTTATTAACTTTGAGGGATTATCTGCCTACCTTACCCTGTTGAATTGTAGACATTGCTTTTGCTGATCGTGCATCATCTACAAAGCGCCCTTTCATACAAAAATAGCTTTTTAACGCCCATCCTGACCCCCGGCGTTATTATTATTTTACATGGCACATAAAATACCCCAATAAAAATATGCGCATAAAGTTTCGAAAGAGAATAAGTTTACGATTTGACTTGGAGGAGATGAAAGATGCCAGTACAAATACTAGCAACTATCAAGCCACTACGAATCTATAAATACTGAAATAATGAGAAATAAGTTGTCGGTTCAAACAACCAGACAGGTCTATTACTTTGGGAAGTAACACGTCATCATTTTTGCTGTGAAAAGATAAGTTTATTAAGGGAGAGGCATTGACTTACGGACAAAAGTGATTCTATAAAAGAGGAAAGAGATACAATCAGTAGTTAAAAACTTAGACAACATAAAAATATTATTTACTGCATTGCTTTAATCCTGGATTAAGATTAATAATAACAATATTTTCAGTGCTTTGAATTTTATAATAGCTTACGTTTTATGAATCTCAAATACGAAACTAAAATATGCAGAGAACCTGCTTTTGAGAATGCGTTAAAAGGTAGATATAAAGGTTAACATCATTAAACTGATTCTAATTCAGTATGATAGAAGTTGTAACAAACAATCAAAAAAATAATTTAATAAGATGTTAATTTATGATAAATTTTATTTATTTTTAATCTTGAACAAGGGACGTATGTATATTTAATCCAAAAATTAAAATTCAGGAATATAAAAAATCTGTCTTTTTTCCATAAATAAATGTTTTAAATTTATTAATATTTAAATACATACAATGTACGTTTATTTCATTGACTAATAACTAATAACGGATCCTTGTAAACTGAGTATGGAATATTTGAGACTAGAGCCCGCAGCGTGGAGATTAATGGCAAGACTCCGGTTGGAGTTACGTCTTTGCAGTAACAAAAGTAAATTTATAGTAACAAAAAAGAGAACCAACGAATTATCTTGAACCGTTAATCAATAAACATGACTAAAGTACTACTAATGTTTAATTTCCTCCGGAAATCGCACTATTTACTTACCTTTAAATTAGTTGAACTTTGGTGGGAATCATTTTTTGAATAAGAGTCGCATCTTATTGGTTGGTTGATATTAATATTTTATTTATTTGTGAATTGAATAGTAGATGAAAAATATTTTTTTAATTTAGGCTCGAAGTTCTTTAGCTCTCTATATATTGCGCGGTTAGTGTTTTTGGTGAGAAACTGGGATGGTGCAAAATATTAATGTTGCTTGGAAGTCTTCGCACATTAGTAAAAGTTTTTATTTAAGGGGCAGCACTCAAAAATGGCCCTAAATATTACGTTGCAGGTTGCTAACTCAAGCAATATCACACATGATTTATCAGTAAATTCTATGAAATACATCCCAAAATAATAATAATAATCGGGTTATTTTTATAGCGCCGTTTTTGTGAAAAATCACCTCAAGGTCGCTGTAGAAATATTACTTCCTATTCTTATATTACGTCTATTCTACGAATTTATTTATTTTTTTCATTTATTTTCTCTTTTTGGACAGGCTATCATTTCACATTATTTATAGACCATATAAAGAGATGCAGTTTGTCTGAAATAGGTGCAGTTTGAAAACCAGCGAAAGTAATTGTTAACATTTTACCTAAAATTCCAGTACACATTTCGTATAGATTTGGAGTTTGAGGATTATTGCCCTTTGAAAACTTATACGTTTTCTAAATTACCCGTATATAATTTAAATCTTTATTTATTTACTTATTCACGCCTAGAAGGCTTTTATATATTAATACATTTATCACATAGTTATAGAAATGAGTATAATAATATTGTACATAAAATAATAATTAGAGTGCAAAAGAAGTAAGCAGGCACAAAATAAGTAAGTAGTTGGGAATGAACCAGTTTACCTGTGGATAATAAACATAAATCAATAGTAGTATTTCTTGATAGTAGAGTTGGCAACCTGCAAAGTGTGTATTTTTGGGTGCTGATCATTAGGGGTTTGTTTTAAAAATAATTCATCATTTCAAATGATTTATATTTCATTGATTAAAAAAAATAATTTTAAATTATTTCTTGTTAAAATTAATCTGTCTCCATAAAATAATTTTTTGGTGCTTACTTGTAAATATGTGTTGATGGAAATATGGATGAGATACAAGAGGACCAAGTGAAGATTTATAACCGTGGTGATCTGTATTTATTTATTTTATTCAGAGTTAGGTATTGTAACAGCATAATGTTGTTACAAAAATATTCAAATATATTGATTCTGCATCCCCCTTACCAGCAGACATGGTCCGTGTATTTATTAAATATTTTTGCCGGGAATAAGGCAAAATATAAGAATTTTGGTCTGAGTGCTTATACTGTAGTACCTGTTAGATTATTACCTGTAGTAATTTTAGCACAGTCTCCGAAATCATAGAATAACTACTATATAGGTATATCTAATAAATTGTTGTACAGCATTATCTTTATTTATTCTCTATATTATAAGTATTTTTAGTTGAAACTTGCTCGTTTTGATAGAGGTGAACCGAGAGATATATAATTTTATTCAAATTTTTGGTTCATAGCCGACGCGTCGGCTTGCAAACAATACTTATGTGCGATGTTTATTCATTTAAAACTTTGTCAGTTTCTCGGAAACGGAGCAATTTTTGTGAAACCACCATACAATACTTTAATTCAATGTTCAAGTGACTATCAATAACTTTTTATTTTATTAGCGTGCAATTATTTTAAAGTACATATCTATACGGTAGAATATACATTTTCCGTCTTCGTTCTTTTTTGTACACAATTAATTAGGTGTACTTTAAACTACAGTAAAACTACATACATTTCTAGAATAAAAATTCCAAATTTACATTTGTATTTCTAGCGAGACACCGAAAAAAAAGTTTCGGAAGTTCGGGAAAATGGGTAATCCCCTTGATAATATAAAGGTGTTTGAAAATTGAGCTTTAAAATCATATTTGATTTTCAGTTGTGTTAGAAATATTCAAAAGTTTTTACGATTTTCTGCTTAGGTTCAGCTGTAAGCAGTTAAGTAGTAAGAATTCGGATATGAATCACGAGCCTCTAGTCACTAGTTTCTACGCAGCATGGCTCTGGTTCGTTAACTACTCTGCAACTGATCCAAGACGAAACTCACCAGAATCCATTAAGCAATAAATACTCAGAATTTTATACGGCTTTAAGCGATTTATTTTTCGTTTAACTGCGCAAATTTACTACACTGAATTTCTTTTTTACGATTTAAAATATCATATCTCCTAAAATATACATTTTCAAGATACATTTTAACCTAGTTTTGTCAATAGATAAACCGCAGATTAACGGATTGTATTAATGGAATATTAAAAACAAAGTTCGTAAATCTGATTGAAAGAAACACTTCTTTTGGCAAAGTTGCGGCAAAAGTTTGTTAGTTGTCAAAGTTTTAAACGGTGGTCAGTTTGGGCAGAGTTGTCTGGTCATATGAGAACATGATGATGAGTAATAAAGGGAAGGAAGTAGACTAACCAGTGTGACAGTAGTCCTCGAGGTAGTGGCGAGCCGCTCTCTGCACGATGGAGTAATATAAACTCACAGAAGAAGCGAGCGCCATGCCTGCGTTGTGTCAAAACAATGTTGCACTCAATATTATCACACACTTGATTCAAACAAATAATAAAATCTTTCGAAAACAACAATGTATCAAAATTTTATAATAAATAATTTATTAAACACCGCACTTTTGATTTGTAAAATAATTGTTTGCCAAATTCGGCGCGCACTGAATATCCTCTTGCATGTTGTTTGTTTGTTTGTTTGTTGTTTTCTCGCCTTGTCGTCAGTGGGCTAGCCGCTAGCCGCGGTCGGAGATCGAGTGTCGCCGCCGAGGTCTCGTACGGTCCGTCATGACAGCGGCAGACGGGGCACTGGCACTGGGCACTGGACACGGACAGACCGAGCAGCGGGCAGACGGCAGCGGGAGACGGAGCCGGAGCGGGATGGAGCGGGATGTGTGCGGTGCGGTGTCTCTGGCGGTGGTGGCTGTAGCACGCGGATGGCGTCCGCGCCGGCCCGCGGTCGTTTGAATTGGAACGTCCGCACCGCGCGACGGTTGAAAACAAAAGTGCGCGCATGCGCCCGGTCCTCGTGCAGCGGCAGCGTGCAGTCCCCCTCGCCGCGGTGCATCCAGCCAGCCCGCCGGCCCGTCAGCCCGCCATCCCGCCCCTACCCGTCTTCCACCGCCCCCGCCCCCACCCCATCCGCTGCTGATGGTGAGGTTGTTGGATCGCTCTCAAGGTTTTCCGGGGAAAACCGCCAGTCAGGTAGTATCGGCAAAACTTCAACATGATCATGTGACAGAACTACGTCAAAGTCAAGCCGAGATTCCGTCTGTTCCTATCCTTACAGTGGTAATACCCGATTTCATATCCTCGAAAACAACACGTAACAACAAAGTTCGTAAGGTCAATTTTGAGGAAAAATATATATTTATTTATACGTTCAGTATATGAAAAGGAAATCATTTGCGAACACAACGTAAATGGAAATATCTTCATAATGTTCTTGTCATACATTCCTACTAGCTCCTTCAGGGGCATAGGTAACTCAATAATACAAAGGGAGTGTTGAGTGCGCTTTATGAGTATTTCAATATTTACTTCATAAACTGCGAGGAGTCGAGGAGCCGGAGTAGCTCGCCACTTAGGCTGAGAAATCTGCATAAACCAGCGGGAGACACGAGAGTTATTTATGTACAAACCAGTTGGTTTGCCTCACTAAGAGGCGGCTTCGCTGCATCCTTACAAGAAAGCCACCAACTATCTGAGCCCACGATAAAATATAAATATATTTGCTTTTTTACCGTTCTCGAAGGCAACAGTTCAAATAAGACAACCCCTTTTCGTAATCGATACGTCTTATTTACTATCGTTTGTCTGCTGAACACCTATACCCGAACAGTCAGATTATCAAAAAGGCCTATTGGAAAACTGTATGATTCTTATGTTTTTATAAAAGGACTTTATGCGCATTTCTTAAGGCAATCGACTACTAAAATAAAGAATACGGACATGTGCACAAAGTTAGCTGATCATTATGTCCTTAGACTGTTACCTATTTATTTGTATGAAGGTAATGAAATATAAAAAATGAGTAGGTACTTATCTAGAAATATAATTATATCTTTTTTATAGTATTACAAGATTTTATGTGTGTGTTTACAATGCATTATATTAAAGAAAATTCTACCAAAAGTTTAACCGTCTTTATTCAAACGACCAAGATAGTAAATACCTTTTGCATGGACAAAAATATTTATTTGATGCTACCAGGAGATAAGAGAATCGCAAAGGTCACCCGGCTAGACGCTGCGGCCGAGCAGGCCTGAAACGAATGTGGAATCTACTATGCATTTCACTCACCTCCTCGAAACATATACTCCTGATACAATACTGTTTCTATGGGAGACATAGTGCTATTCTAGGGCTGGTAGCTGGAATGAATGCTGTCTATGTGTCTAGCGTCTAGTGTGTAGTGTGTAGTGTACCCACCTAACGTCATGTGCTCCGGGTAGGTGGTGTGGCTGTGTGTATGGGAGACGCAGAAGGAGGGATTACGGTTCGTTTCTTTGGTCGGGCAGCAGATCAAGGCCACAGCCCGCAAGCAGGGTGACTACTCGTTCTTGCAAATATGCAACCTTCTTCGAATATTATTATTCAACTTAGATTAAGATAATGTATTCATACACATATGCATCGCCATACAAAATACTATGTGATAAACTGATAATAATATAATGGAATTGAAGACAGTTCGATTTTATTTTACGGATTGTTTTGTAAACCTCTATTTTATTAATGACAATTACTCATACATATTGATATAGTATTACTAATATTCAGCGCTAAGCGCTTTATCTTTACAATCCCACGTGGGTTTTATTAATTGGCACTTTATAAAAGTTATTACAATTTATGAGTTTACAATTTTAAGAAAAATCTTTCTGAATAAAAATCCCAATCGGAGTTCCGTACTCGTAAGTTTAATTTTTTTTTTGCGATTAGCATGTTGTACATATTACGAGTATGTTTACGTTGGATTGATTCCTGAGTCAAAATTATATCGCAGGTATTTTTATAATTGTTTCATTATTTTCGTTTGTCCGCGTCGAATGACGGAATGGCACCCTACGAAAGAACAACCGATCCCGTGATAGTGGCAAAAAGTCTGACTGCATCAAGTTGAATTCGTGCGGATTCACTGAACTGCAAACATTTCGTATGTTGGCTTATTTTTTGTTCGCGTCGTAATGCAATCAAAACTGTATGTTAAGGTAATTTCTCGGAAACGATTTGTTTAGAAGTAGAAAGAGTAGTATTATTTGAGGTGGCGGTATTCGGTAATCTCTTCTGTGATTAAAGTCTTACGATGGCGTGAAATTAATGGGATTTTAATTAGTTGAGCAGCTAGATGACTCGGCGTGTACTGAATTAAAATAACAGTTTTTAATCATACTAAAATCTTAAAATAACATCGCTGCGAATTTTGCGCTGCCGTATGAATTATGTATGCCTTAAATAAATCTACTTTACGGAACGAATAAATCATAAAATTATTATGGACCTAATACATTCATAAATCTAATAGTTAAGTGAAGGCAAATATAATACTCATTCTTTTATTGCATGCATGTTAAATATTTTTTACGGCATTTTTGTTTTTATGGCATTCGTTGTTAAGTACAAAATAAATTTATTTTTAACACTACTGACAGCTTTAGACTGATCAATCGAAATAGAATACACATATAATGTTAATAAAATATATTCTTTTTTTTCAGAAAAACATATAAGATAGTAGATAAACTAAATTTAACCTTTCCCTTACGGTGGTAGAAAATCCCCCGAGCTCCGGTGCTGCTTTTTTTAGTTGGATCGAAGTGAATAGCTAGTTTATATTTATTATTAATGTAAATAATTAATGGAAGTAAAATATTGTGCAAAGTGCTGAAAATTGGGAAAAAACATCGGCTACGCATAAAACGCATGACTCGTCCATTACAGCTAATAGACCGCCGGGTACTACTGATGGCCGCGCATAGCGGCACGGTGAGCGAAACCCCATACTCTTCTCGCTCACTACCGTACCATTCGGCAAGTTATCAACGCACGCAGATATATGCATATACTAACAATTTTTTTCCACATTTTTTTAACAAAACATTTGCTTCCGTTGGGTTCGGTAAATAGATAATTATAATTTTTAATTATTTTATCCAAAAGTTACATAAATGTATTGCTGAGGAACACCTAAAATATGAACTCTGCGTTTAGTATATTTACAGAGTTATTGAAATCATTAGAGACATGTGAAATCAGTTGACAGCACCGACTTTCTGATTACATTTGACATTGTTATAAATAATAATAATTCTTATTTGAAATTTTTTTTGCAAGGATTTTAATTTTTATTATAAGTATTTATAATAAAATTAAAAATACTTGAAAAAAAAAACCATTTTATTTATTCAATAAAAAAACGGTTTATTTGTAAAAAAAAGTTCTGCTAGCTAACTATTATTACGCGTGACATGAAGGCATTATGAAGCTGTGGAGAAGCCACTTACATACGATCTATTAATGTTATTTCTATGTAAGTATAAATGTAAACCTAGCAGAACTTTTTTATAAATAAACCAGTTTTTTAAAATTGAATAATAATCGTTATTTTTTCAATAGATTTGTAGTTATTTTGTGGCATCAATATGAATGAAATTAATACAAAGTATTTTGTTAGCTACTCATTAACTTCGCTTTCGAAACATATTGATATTTATATATTAAACAGTGGTGTAAACTAAACACTTTCTAATATTCGTTATTATTAACTTAATTACTAATTTTATTAATATTTGTTATTATTAACTTAATTATTAATTTTATTAATATTCGTTATTATTAACTTAATTATTAATTTTATTATTATTCGTTATTGTTAACTTAATTATAATTAAAATATAATATAATTAAAATATATAAATATAATTTATTTATGGAATTTTTAGGGAAACGCAACTATTTTCAACTTTTAAAATCATCATGAGTTATAGATCCTTGAAAATTTTATTTACCGTCAATAAGTAAGGCGTCATGATGCTTGTTCCATATTTTTCATTTGTCCAACAAGAAAAAAAGTGTCAAAATCTACCGATAAAGTAAATTTATGGGCGATTTTTTTTTCTAATCAATTATATCTCAAGCCAACGAAAATAATAACAAAGCGAACCATTCAATTCTGAGATTTAGCTACTTTGTAATCCTGAGAAAAGTGACACATAAATAATATTATATTCACTAGTCATGTTTTTCATTACACCTAACGGCCTCCATGGTCGAGGGGTAAGGCTCTCGACTACGAATCCGAAGGTCGCGGGTTCAAATCCCGGCGTGCGCAAATAAATTTTATTTGATTAATTTGTGTTGTTTCACAATTAATTAATTTAAAAAAAAATAATATACAGTATATTTGCGCACGTTCCAGAGTGGAAGATACTCTCAGTATCGCCCTGGTGAAAGACCACCATTCAGAATTGAAACGTTGCTTGAAATGGCTTTTAGCCGTGTTTGGTGACCAGATCTGAATAGCCAGGTATTTCCCCACCTCCCTTCCCTTCTCCTTCCCTCCCCAATACCTTCAGCCTCACAACATTCCCCAATTGGGAATGCCATAGTCTCACTGGCTCCAGACGGTTGGGAGCAGTTGGGACTCTTGTGCGGTATTCATGTAAAAAAAAAAAAAACGATCTTTAGACTGTCCCTGAAAACTAGAAGTGTGCGAATCAGATCTAGAAATAATTTCTTTCTGATTCAAGTGATAACGATTCACGTTATAGAAAGGTGCCTCCAAAAAAAAAGGCTTTATATTAATACTCTAATTTCAACAGCGGAATTATTTTTCAAAAAGTTCGATTTTGACTCGCTTTCTCCCACATCTCGCTCTGCAGTAAAAAGTCTATTTTATTTCTGTAAATATTTGCATTTATTCAAAAAATATTTGATAACGTTTTATTAAATTAAAATTAAACAATAATTTATTTATTTTTTAATTTCAGAAGTTCTTATAGAAGTAAATAAGCTGATTTGATTCAGCGTCCCGGCCACAGATCTAGGTGGTTTTGATATATTTATGTTCCAAACTATAATACATTTAAAAAAATAGAACAAATAAACTCGTGAGTTATTCGAATACAATTAAATAGGTACCTACCTGCCTATATTTATTATACCAAAGTACCTATAGCTTAACATTTAATCGTAGATATTTATTATTTTGGAATTTCAAAATGTCATTATTATGGCAACACAAAGCTATTTACTCACGTCGTCTTTGAAATAATGTGTTCTTCACATTAACATGTTTTTACTTATTCGCATTTGGCAGTCTGCTTTAAAGAAATAACGCAGAATACCATCGTAATTTTTAACTGTTAATTTAATTTGGAATTTTATTTATCTAACACTTAATACGAGGTTATTGCGATACACACATTTCAGAAATACAAAAAAAAACGCCTTTCCATGTAAATTATCTTCATGCAAAGTGATCATTCTTGGTTGGGTTAGGTTTAGTTTGGTTAGGTTTAGTTGGGCTCGGTTACGATAGTTTAGGGAAAGTTAGGTTAGGTTAAGTTAAATAATTCGAATAATTTCATTAAAAATAATAATTCAATTTTGTTTTTTATAACTTATAAACCTCAAACAAGGTTTGTAAACCTCATTGTAATATTTTAATCATTGAAGAAGATAATATTAAAACATCCCAAATGAACCACGAAACCGAAAAAACAACAGAAATTAAAAATATTTCAGTCGCATCTGGGACTTGAACCCAGGACCTCTACCTATCCGGGGTAACCGCTTAACCAACTTAGCTAATGAGACCAGTACAATTTACGCCATTTACACCGATATCATACTTCATGTTCAAGATTTATTATGTCCTTGTGATGATAGCAAAGTTAAGTACAGCAGCCAATAATATGAGATTTATAAAAATGGAGGATAATATTAATAAATCTTGAACATGAAGTATGATATCGGTGTAATGGCTAAGTTATAAGCGTTACCAGATAGGTAGGGTGGATTCGATTGAATGCGGCTGAAATCTATTTCCGTTATTTTCGTAATTCATTAGAGGCTGTGTTATATCTTCTTCAATGATTAAGTCAATTAAATTATTGCTGGTCTCGTGCTAAGTTGGTTAAGCGGTTACCCCGGATAGGTAGAGGTCCTGGGTTAGAGTCCCAGATGCGACTGAAATCTTTTTAATTTCTGTTGTTTTTTCGGTTTCGTGGTTTATTTGGGATGTGTTAATATTATCTTCTTCAATGATTAAAAAAATAATAATAGTATCATGTCAGCCGTTGGCGGCAACAGTGTTGCAATTTAGAAAAAAACGTCGAATTAATTTTTTGAATATTTTTATTTTACCTCGATACATAAAAAATGGGAATAATAAAAACAAATTAAGTAAAAATATGAAATTATAGATGACAAATTATGATTTCAATTTAAGAAATAACGAAGAAAAATAAATTCAAATAACGGTTTCCAAACAGAAAATAAAGTATATGCGAATAATAATAAAATTTATTCACCTCCGTCGGGTACAACGGGCAACCGCTAAACCGTCTCAGAACAGACACCGTCTAGTGAGACGGGTAAAGTACATGTAAATGTTTAAATTTTATGCCAATAAACGCCCTGGTCGACGGCAATGAAATGATGATGATGACTACAACGTTACTGTACACAACACTACGCTTTTTAGTACACTGCACTACACTTGATTTTTTATTTACACTACCTACCCAACAACCCAATAATTTGATATTAGGGAAAAATAAATTTAAGTAACACTAATTATTCGTGAGGATAAAATTGGGAATTTACATTTGTTATAGTTTATGATAATATTATGTTATAGTTTATGATAACTTCAAGGTTTGCTTTAAGTTAGGTTAGGTTAGGTTAGGTTTGGTTTGATTTGGCTTGGTTTGGTTTAGTTTGGTTTGGTTTGGTTTGGTTTGGTTTGGTTTGGTTTATTTTGGTCTGGTTTTGTGTGGGTTGTTTTGGTTTTGTTTGGTTTGGTTTGGTTTGGTTTGGTTTGGTATGGTTTGGTTTGGTTTGGTTTGGTTTGGTTTGGTTTGGTTTGGTTTGGTTTGGTTTGGTTTGGTTTGGTTTGGTTTGGTTTAGTTTGGTTTGGTTTTGTTTGAGTTGTTTTGGTTTTGTTTGGTTTGGTTTGGTTTGGCTTGGTTTGGTTTGGTTTTGTTTAGTTTGGTTAGGTTAGGTTAGATTAGGAAAGATTAGGTTAGGTGGACTGGGTCAGGTTAGGTCCGGTCGGGTTAAATAAAATTATTAATTATATTATTATGAAAATATTAAATCATAGGTGCCAAATTATGATTAAAATTGGGGAATAATAAAGAAAAATAAATTCATCTATCAATTTGCAAGCATAAAATTATAAATTAACATTTGGGGATAATAGAATAATTTAATTACCTTCTTTGGGTGCAACCGGCAAAACGTTAGAATGATATTGTTTTTCGAATGGCGAATTTTTAAAGCTTTCCAACCAATTTGAACCACTATCGGTGTGTACCACTGCACAAGCAAGAATCTCTTTAAAATTGAATGAAAGCCAGTGTTATGATTCGTGCCTTTGATTGAGTACCTTTTGATTCTACCCCTGAGAGAGCCAATGAAAATACAGAGCTCGGTCTCTCTTACGCTGCCTGCATTGTATATTGCTATTCCATTTGATCGAAAAAATATTTTTTTTTTTGCATTTCATTTCCCAACTTTTGTACCACAATACAGGCCAACATCACAGTCCTTGTGTTCTTCCCCTCTGACCCCGCAGTAGCCTACGATACACTACGTTACTAAACAAGCAACAATATCTTTCAAATGGTTTACTTGTACTTTAAAAAAAAACGAACCTTTATAAGTTTAGTAAACTTTATTAGAAGTGAATTACACCACTGCATTGATTAAAATCATGTTGATATTTATGAAACTGTCAGTTCATGGTGGAATTCCATTTAAATATGATTTTTTTTGTTTGAAAACCTTTGTAAGTATTTTCCACTTGTTTATTTTCGACCGGGCTGGTTTCAACCTATCACGGGCATCTTCAGACTGGCAGAATTAAAACAAAATCTATGGTATATATAGCGTTTAAGTTACATAAATTACGTTTTAAATATAATTGTAAAGCAGTACTGTCAGCAATAAAACATAAATTTATAATACTAGAACGAGCAATGGGACTCACTCCCGACATAGATGCTATATATACAATACATTTAGTTTTAATTGTGCCAGTCTGAAGATGCCCGTGATAGGGTGAAACCGGTCGGGTCGAAAATGAACAAGTGGGAAAAAGGAACAAAGATTTTTTAAACAAAAAAATTAAAATGTTGATATTTACATATTAAATAGTGCAGTGTTGTAAACAGAGCACTTCTAATTAATTTTATTAATTAAATCATTGAAGAAGATAATATTAATATAACACAAAGAAACATGAAACCGAAAAATAACAGAAAATATAAATACGTCATTCGCATCTGGGACTCGAACCCAGGACCTCTGTCTTTCCGGGACAACCGCTTTACCAACTTAGCCAATGAAATCAGTTCAATTTATGTCATCTTCATCGATATCATATCTCAAATTCAAGACTTAATACACTGTAAATATTATCCTCCATTTGTAATCCCATATTATTGGCTGCTATCTTTATGATGATTACAAAGTTCTTCACGAACACAATTGCAAACTAGATAGTGTCTCGGATAAATATCCGATTTTTTATTTATATGAGACATCTATTGACTTTTTACTAAAAGTCTAAAGATTATTCAATTTCATTTTATTAATAACGGACACCATAAAATAATTATACATCTATTTAAGAAAAAAGTTTATGTGTTTGTTTCAGGCGTATCGTACGCATATTGTAATTTGATTTAGACAACCGTGCGCATCTACATCTGCGCACCCGCGGCCGGGGTGGACGTATCTACATAATAGGCTGCATGGTGGTATGTAGATGGTGTATGGTGTATGGAGCATGGTGACTGTATGGTGGTCGGTCGGTGGACGAATGAAGCAGGAGCAGCGTAAGGAGATGTGACAGCCGCGAGCCCAGACTGAGACCGGACCGGTCCTGCCCAAGGCCACGAGACGGCCGGCTAATAACATGATTTATCACGAAGGGCAGCGGGCGAGCAGGGACGGCCAATAAAGGTCCGCTCCTAGCTGCGTGACGTCACTATACAGTCCATACGATATACAACCCATACTCGCGTATTGATTACTTACTGCGGTTTCACACAAGATTGACGATGTACTGAGAGATGATTAAACGCAACATTCCGATACGATTCAATTCTTTCTGATAATCGAACCTTAAAATATCATTATCTTAGTCATTCAACGGATAATTCTCAGAAGAGAAATATTTTCTGCGTCAACTACAAGAAAGACGTTTTGTCACCTGTTCGTGCTCTTTTCTGGCAAAAAAATTGTAATCTGATAGTCCGTATAAGGCAGTGGTGGATCATGTATACAATACACGATTCACACAAAATATAAGGATAGTACCAATGTTTCAAAATAAATATGGTCAACGAACCCTTGAATACATTATACTATTAATATTATTTTAACAAGTTGCCATACGAATTTAAAAACGATTGCTCTGCGACGAAATTCTCACTGACGTTAAAGGACTTATTGACTTTTGGGAAGTGACCTAATATATTGATGTTATTTTGCTCTTTCTTATGTTGTCTTTTAAACAAATACTAGGGTTTTGCCCGTTGCACCCAACGGAGGACATTAAGTTATATAATTATTCCCAAATGTAAATTTATAACTTTATGGTTGCAAATTGATATTTTAATTTTACAAAAAAAAAAAAATACAACTCAAAAAGTCCCGATAAACTACTTTTTGTAGATTGTCTAGCGGGAGCTTGTTATCAAAAACATAAAATTTTCAGACAAGGTTACAAAATATGTAAAATAAAAACATTAAAAAAATATATATATATATATATATAAAATAAAAGCATATAAGCCATATGTAACAAGCTTAAAACATAAATATTTATAAAGAATATTACTCTAAAATATTTCTGCAAAAATATATTTAAAAAAAATGAAATAAAATAAAAACATAAACGAAAGCAATAAATCTTAAATAAAATAATATTTCCTTATTTCTAATACAAATAGCTTCTTTCAACTAGCCAAGTTTTCAAAGTGTTTATTAATGGTTTAGTTTTATTACAGTTTTTTATATCAGCGGGTAACATATTTATACAACTAGGAATTATGTGTTCTAAAGTTCTTTGTCCATATTTGTTTTTATGCTTAGGAACCATTGATCCTTCATTCAAATTGAGACGAGTATTGTAATTGTGCTCTAGTCTATTTGTATTATATATAGGGTTATTAATGTGCTGAAATATAATTTTGTACCACAGAATTGATCTAACTGAAAGAATTTTGAGACTGATAAAAGTATGGAATTAAAAGTATGAAATTATTACGAAGACTAACACAATTAGCCACATCACTCAAAGTAGTTGATTTATATGGAACTATAAGATTTATTGTTGACCCTACACAATGACTAAGTAGGCAGATACCTAAATTGATATGAAGTGATATTGAAATTTTGTTCTAAACGATGAAATTTTAAAAGGCACAGTAGCCCGAGTGCATATTTTTTACTTTCACAAAACAGTATCCACAAATTGGTGGTACTTTCCGAAAGGAGATGATTCTACATTATATTCCAATTGTCTTTCTGAAAATTATGTATTTAAATAGCCATGTACGAGTATTAGATGTTAAATAAATAATCAAAAAAACTAAATAAAAATCACAGGTTAATTGAAAATATGAAGAGTTATGATGTTTTTCGTGTGGATGTTATGATTTGTTTGAATAATAAACTATCAAACTCGAATGTGAGGCATAACGAGAAATCTTAATGTACATGATAATAATTGTTTCAAAATCGGCATAAATCTAGATATATTATTCATAAATTATTTCTAAGTTGGACACGAGCTTCCTCGTTCAAAATTCTGCTAAACGACGCTTGAAAACGAGAAAAACCTCGTTGTTGCCATATTAATGAACATTTTTAGATCTGATCAAGCTGTACATACGTATTGAATGCGGATTAACAAGATTTTTATGTTTTAACACAATATAAACTAATACGTATCGGTAGTTCATATTATTTACCTACAAGAAAACTAGTTTTTATCAACAAAAAATAATATCGGTCACGAGTTTAATCCGACTAAACACAAACATTTTTTTATCAGCCACAGTTCTTCAGTTCACAGCCATCTAAATTATTATTGTATCATCTATCCGAAACTGAAAGTTTCTCAGTAACCTGGTCATATTCAAATAAAGATTGAAAAAAACTGATTTTAGGCACCTCGCACAAAAACAACAATAAATTAACTCCTTGGAATCCAGATAAAAATACGATTTGGTCCTTTTGACGATAAGCACAGAATTTAGTCTCTTATTGTGTGTATTCTGTCGCGATATATAGACATTTTTGGTCAGAAGGGGTAAGACGATTAGGACGAGGGTGGGGTCGCGAGGGGAAGGGGGATGCATAGATCTTACCATAATATTCGGTCTGAAAGCAAAAGTGGTTTGACGGGTCCTTAAATTCAAAACTAAGCAAACGTTCGAACAGTTCGTCTCCGTGTCCTGCGCTTTTTTGTAAGGAGCTTTTTAAGATGAGCTTTTTATTAGGGCGCAGGGGTTTATGCTTTTTGTAGGGGTAGTTTGATCCTTAGACCGGTGCAGGTGGCCAGCTTTACACACACAGACACAAAGGGAACAGATTTAGGATGGCTGAGAGTTGAATTCTTGCTGATGATCTTTGACGGGAAGGTAATTTAGAACACGATGAAAAAAATCCCAGTAGATTCTTACAGGAAGATAAAAATAATTAATGTACGCACAGGCCAGTAGGAAAATGAATAAAAATGTTTTATATATGATATATGTAGGTGGTACTATTGCAGTACTATTGGTGGTACTATTGCAGTAAAAAAATAAAATAATAATTAAAAATTCACGCATCGGTGCGCAAATGCGTCCACAGCCCGCAACAATGTAAACAACCAAAATGTAAAATAAAAAATAAAAATAAAAAAACGTTAATATTTATTAAAGATTCTTACGCTTTTCAAGGTAATTTTATAGATATTTTCGAGTCCTAAAATTCATTTTATGAATACTTTCCAGTCCTAAAATTAATACCAATAATTCAATAAATACCAACTCTTCTTGTGCCACCAATCATCTAATAAATGTAACATCAATAGAAAGGGAGAAACAAATAACCATGTAAAACTATCATCTGTATAATTACATTTTTCTAAAACTGTGTACATCTGAAGCGACCTGCCAGGTAAGTATGTTTTTCTGTATCTGTCTGTAAATAATTAGTTAAGAAATATTTGTACAGCGCCCTTGAGGTGATTTCTCACAAAAACGGCGCTATACAAGTCATCCAACTATTATTATTATTATTACTAAAAATGTGAATATATTCAATGATAAATTTAATTCTACATATGCATAGTGTCCGAAAACTCGTGGTACAAGCGGAAAACTGGTGAATCTATATCACACTTGGAGTTGATTTGTGGTATAACTTTTTTGATTAAAGCTTTCGTTTTCGAGTGAATCGAGTCCAAAGTTGGAATTTTTAGGTGACGTTTAAAAATAAATCGGTCGTTACGGGGCTTTTATCAGCTGTCTGGCTCCAATAGTTTTTTAACCCTAAAGCAAAAAAATTATCACAATGTCAAAATATAATAAATTTATATTTTTTGGGTTCAATATGTGATATAGATTCCCTAGCTTCCCGATTTTACCACTAGTTTCCGGACACCGTGTATGAAAGGATCGTCAAAGCAATTATATAATTGAAATGCATTTCTTTGAATAAAAAGAGCCCGTACGCCGTATACACATTGACATTGTTAACTACGCAGGTGCAATTAACGAACGAAATATATTTTTTAATTTATAGATTTTTGTGTCCACAAAGTCTATTCGAGCGACGCAAAAACTTTAAATCTTAATCATATTTTCGACGGTATCCGTAGTTTGTGAAAATACCCTATTATATAGCGAGCGTATCCCCCCCCCCCATATATATATTTTTTTAATGTTATATTCCTTGCTTGTAACAAGCCTTAAGCTTAAAGCTAGTTACATACAGTTAATATAAAGTTGATCTTTTGGATCAACGTTTATATGCCTGCTTTGGTATTGGATCAACAAAGTAGGGTGGATCAACAAATTCCATGGGATCAACAAATTCCTGGCGTACCGTCGCGTCTGATCAACATAGTACGAGAGGGGATCTCTATATATATATATTATATATGTGGGGAGGGGTACGCTCCCCATACAATTGTAACAGATATATTATAGTACCCGTGTGTGACGTCCGTATGGGATTGTATGGCGAGTGATATCGAGAGATATGGCTCGCCCACATATTATATTAACTGTATAACAAGCATTAGGGTTTGAAAAATATTTTCATTTAGCATCGAACTGGCGAAATAGCGTTATAAAACACCCCAAACCGTGATGATGGGCTTGATGTAGATTGCTCAGTATAATATGTAATTCTTTTTAGTTTCACAAACTACGTTAGTAATTAATGTAATGTAACGAGTATCGTTAAAGGTTTCAAGTAATATACTCAGTTCGAACTGAAAAGAAATGGTGATGGTTTTATTTGGTTTATTCCGGACAATTTCCCAATTGACAGATTGTTCCAAAAAGCGTAGGGACTCGTACATA
>JAHDVE020010327.1:0-65255 GCA_022606495.2 Halesus radiatus
TCTCACACTTTATTGATTTAGTTTTTACTTTCATACATTTTGTACATTTAATTGCCAAACTGTGCATATGTTCTCCTTGCTCTACCGGTATTTCAATGGAAGATGCTCTGAAGAACTAGAGTCATTCATCCCTTCGGCACCAGTGCTATCGGGAAACACGTCAAAGGTGCACCCAACATTTGTACACAGTTGACATTTGCCACCTGAAAACTGGCCGTTTCTACGACTCATTCTAGAGCATCTCTGCGTGAGGGTGTATCTCACTCAGAGACAAATCACACTCAGGTCGGCCAAGTCCGATGCGTCCAACAGACTGGTTGAACCCTCTCGAATGCTGCTAAATTTGGGGACAGAGCTTTCAATGTTCTTGGCATGACCTTGCATTTGGTTCAAGGTCAGAAATCAATTTCGAAACCTTTAAGAAAAGTCTAAAAACATATCTATTTAAAAATGGGCTACAAACTTTAACAAGATGTAAAGCGCCCTTGGGGTGATTTTAGTAACTAAATGGCGCTATAGAAAAATTGACCATTTTATTATTATATTATATTTTATGTACATATTTCATCCTGGAAAGTATTTGTAGCAGGGATTTAAGCATTTCCATACCTGCAAGGGTCTACTGGACTCGAAAACACTGAGTAAAAGAAGCAAACTGCTCATATAATAGCTTTGCAATAAAATGCAGACATTTAATAAAGACAAACAAATTTTTTTCATTATATGACGCCATGAAGCTACTCAATTCGTCTTTGAAATTTATTTTACACATAAAAATTTTTCACATTCGAATTTGACAGTTCGTTTTAAGGAAACAATCCAAAACAACATGACTCAATGATTTAATATTAACTTTAAATGATTATTTTGATACGTACATTTCAGAAGTGCAAAAAATTAGATTTTCCACGTAATTATCTTCCTGGCAAAGCGTTAAATATAAAACTGTCATAGAATATGACGTAGAATCATCTCTATTCGGAGATATCTATACTATTACCCAGAGGCAGGACGGGAAGGACTGGGGACTGGAGGCGAACGGCCCGAGGCGAGGGACCGCAGCCAGTTGGGAGCATTTGTGAAGGAGGGCAAATTTCACAGTGGGACGTAGCTCCCGTGATGATGGCGATTGAGGGTATAGCGAGGAAAGATTTAGCTTTGCGTTGATTTCAGGTGGAATGCCAGGAGAGCGAGGAGTCAACCATCTCCGTCGGAAGGACGGAAAGATCATCAACCTCGGAGGAAAGACTTCTGTAGACGTCGAACCTGGGGTGAGTCTCCTTCATAATCAACGACCTCCGCGGTTGAACAGTTAAGATCCTTAGCTACGGATCGAAAGGTCGCGGATTCGAAACCCGCCATGCTCAAATAAATTTAATTAATATGCTATTGTTAGCGATAAATAAAATACCGAATGTTTAGAATCCAATATATTCAGTTAGGTCGCTTGTAACAACAATAATCGACAAGGTTATGTTTATCCTTTTGATTCAAATCCAATCCAGCCGTTGGAAGTTGGAAGAAATGCCCGCTCTTCCCGGGTGATGAGTAGTTCTCCGCTTGCACGGAGCGCCTCTGGCGGCCAGATTGCGAACCAAACCTTTGTAGCAGGAATATTTAAAAACGCAGCTAACATATTGTATACACCTAATACTTTGTGTTTGTTCATTAGAAAAATAATTTAAAAAATCACTTAGTATAACGCCACTTTATTTGAGTATTTTTTCTACCGATTTCAGAATCACCGTTCCTTCTTCAGGGATAAATATATACTTTAACTTGCTTTATTTTTTTCTTCTCTTTCTATATCTTATATTATGTTTTATGTTCTATTTCCATTATTTAATTTATCTCTACCAAGTGATAACTAAACTAAAAATAATTAATCCTGTGAATCCTTTACCACTAACGCACTTCCCAATGTTCATTTTATAAGTGTGATAATGTTAATTATCTGTAAATGTTCCAAAATAATAAATAAATATACATGTAGTAAGTATGTATATTTGCAGTATTAGCCGTGCTTAGTGACCAGATACGTTCTAACCTTCCGCTTCCCCATCTCATTTCCCACTTCATTCAACTTGACAATATACCACAATTGGGGATGCCATAGTCCCACTGACTTCGGGCAGTTGGGATTCTTGTGCGGTATTCATATAAAAAAATATATTCAAAATTGATAGTTTGATAACACGTCTGCTCGATGTACTTTTTGTGAGCTGATCTTTAGGTACAGTCTGACTCTTTATATTTTCAGGATGTGTTCATTCTCCTGACTCCCGGAGGGGGCGGCTACGGACCCCCCGAAGATGCAGACACCGGGGAGGTGCTCTCCGGTAGAGAGGTGTCGTGTACCCTCTTTGCAGAGAGAGGCAGCGTGTACGAGTACAGGATGGCCCAGGAGTCGGTGTAAATGTGCTAGGTACTTTCAGAATCGACCAGTGGCGGTTCGTGGCAATTATCTATAAATCCTATGTTGGCCTTATTATCTAATCTTTCCTATGTGGGTTCACTGCACAAACACACTTTAGAGAAAACTGCCACTAATATTCATAGGTTCACTGGCTTCGGGGTAAATTAGGTTTTTCATAAATTAACCAGAATTTATATTAATTCTTATCTTCTTACAACCTCTATGGACTGCAGGTCCTTGCTGGCTAGCCAGGTACTCTCCGACCCCCCTCTTTCCCATCTCCTCTCCCTACCCACCTCCGTCACCCTCACAAAATGGGGATTACGGGGGATTCAAATAATAAGTTTAATTTTCCTTAATTATGTAATTATCAAAATGTTAATAATTCTGGTACAATGGAGATTTTTACACTGCGTACAAAAATACAGCTTTAATAATTAAGTTTATTAAAAATAAATATATATTTTTATCTTAACATAATCCATACTTATATGTAAATAATACTAAGTGTTAAAACTTGTTCAATTACTGTTATAAAATTTTAATAAAAAAATATTACATTTTATAACATTGCATTTTTTCTCATACAATCCGTACAGTGAAATTAGGAATTTCCCCTTTAACACCGAAGTAAGCTCAATTTTTCTCTACTGCTGGTGTAATTGATCGCAAGTTTTAAAAAACTGAAATTCTTACTTGAATAGATAATCAATTTCGTTGACCTGTTTGGGGCCTAGGAGTCGAAAGGTTTTATAGATCAAAATACAGATCATTGCATCAAATGAAGATCTCGACAAAAAAGAGCTGAGTTATATCTACAGCGTTTACGAGTACAATAAAGTAAGTACAAAGTCCTATTGGCCAAAATCATATAAAATCGTCCCACAAGTGACTTAAATCGCCCACTGGTGGGTAATGGCGTGCACAGAGTTTGTAATCACGGTAGGTAGTAGGAAAAACAGCAAATTAATTGATATTAAAAAAATCTACCATTGAAGGGTAAGTTTTCATTAAGAATGGGCTATTTTTTTTTTTTCAATGGCCCAATTTCAAGAAAGCAAACCAACATAACATGATAATTATTTCTTTAGTAAAGTTGTACTAATTAATAAAGGTAACAACAGATGGCACTGATGGCTACAATTCTGATTTGTACCAAAAAGGCACAGCCTTTTTCGACACTGACAAGTGAGTCTTCTCTTGAATGCGCACAAATGTACATCAATTCTTGTGTAGAATACAGTCAAGATTTTATGAATATGACAATTATTTTGCGTATTTAGTTTCTGCGTTTAACACATTATAGCAAGGCAGTCAGTGAGACGTGGCGGCGCTGCGATTCGTAGCTTAAGCGCGTATTTTCAAGTGTAGATTGATTTATGCAATAATATTATAATTTTAAATTTTATTTAGATTTTTACGTTGAGTGAGGTAGGGTAGGACGGCACGCCTCTGCTGGTGGGCGGTATTGCCCACTTTGGGAATCACTCTTAAATCAATAACACGGATCATTTTCTCAAAATAAACAGTTACTCGAAAAAATACATATTATTAAAAAACAGTTGCGGCGAAAGCGTTTCGTAGCAACAGAGTTTCGAACGGAAGCGTTTCTTTGCAATGGGTTACGGCGTATCGCGGAAGAGCATTATTTTTTTCAAAAGGGCATCAAAGCAACAGAATTTTGGGCGAAAGCATTTCTTTGCAACGGGTCAACGACGGGTAAAGCAGTTCAATAAACTGTTGCGGAGAGCTGTTTTAAATGTTTTACACGGAATTCTCAAACAAATTGTGCTCTATTGGAATTATTTCGCCCGGTTTTGTTGCATGCTAGTTTACACATTTAAAAAAAAAGTTATATTAAAATCTGCAAAACTGTTACAACCATTTTGGAACTTTTCGATTTCATATCATTTTACTCATCTCTACTTTGTATGCCAATTTAACATAAAAGTATTAAAACAGAGTACATACGTCCATACATAAAAAAAAAACAATTTCCTAAAAACTATAACACATTTTTATCCGAAGAGGTCAACCGACCCTGGGATGTAGCGCTATGCTGATGATGTCCACACACACTGACACGCACTCACTTCACTAGACCTCGGAAGCCTCGAGGCTGTATAGTCAATCCAGGGTCTGCTGGATGGGCGCAAACGTCTCCCGGTGCTCGTAGGCCAGGAAGCACTGCAGCTCGATGAGGATGCTAACAGCGGTGCTGCCCTGCCCGGAGCTGATCAGGTCCTGCAGCGTTATCTTGGACGGGTCCGCCGGCTTCACCATGTCGAAGATCTCGTCCTTGACGTCCTCCAAGACGACGGGTCCGTGCAGTTCCATCTGCTCTTGAATGGCCTGGAAATAAACAATCAATGAAACAATGGCGTTTAAGACTCTCGACTCGGACGGGCCACATCACTTCACAAACCATCTAAACGTACCTTTCTTAATCTTATCCATTGTGCAAGTAAAGTAAGGTTAGGTCGGTCACAGTATTAACATTCTCACCTTGAAGAAGTAGTTAAGGGTGAACCCGTCCAGGTACCCCTTTCCGTGGATGTCCAGCACGCGGAAGAGGTACTGCAGGCTCTGCGGCTCCTTGCGGTACTCCAGCGCGAGCACCAGGTCCAGGTAGGTCTTGTAGTCCATCTCCCCGTCGTATGTCAGACACTGCTGGAAGAGCCAGGCTAGGAAGGTGCGGGTGAGGGTGCCTGAACCGTATCTGAATTATAAAAGTATAGGATTTTACTTTTTGTAATCTACGGGTTGTTAGTTACAATACATATAGATATACAAATGAATAACAGCGCAATAAAAAGCTTTTAAAAAACGATTTTACATACCCCTGCAGCTCATCGAGGCTCAGCATCCCATTGTGGTTGGTGTCCAGATTGAGGTACTGTCCGTAGACCCTCAGAGCCGAGGTGGCGGAGAACCAGTTCTTCTCCTGCACCTCCATGGGCAGGTCTTCCTCCCGCAGCTGTTGAACATTGTCTAATTGAGTGTTGTGTCTTTTCAGCGATAGAGTTTAATGAACCAACTCTTGACACAAGATATTTTGTGTTTTTCATGTAATTTAATTTAATCTAATTCTAATTCTCCAAGTACTCCATCATTGTACAGTCTGTCAACAAAGTGTAACTAACTAACTAACCATCACGCCGTTTCCCCGCAGGGGTAGGCAGAGAGGATGGACCGCCAAACAATCTTGGCATACACTTCTTGCTTCATTCACATTCATACAATGCCTCATACATTCTCTTCTGTTATTCCGACTTCTGACATGGCCCGACTCGAGTATTTGATTCACTTGATCGTGCCATGTCTTCCTTGGGCGTCCCCGGCTTCTTCTTCCATTCACATTCGCGTCATACATTCTTCTTACACTCCTTTCTTCGTTCATTCAAAGTGTAAAAATTTAATAAAATGTTCATTACTACGGCAACATTTTTAGAACAAAAATTATATTAGATTCAAATGTGAGGTTATGTTTGATTTCCGAATCCAACAGATTAACAATGGTCAGGAAGTTTTTATTTTGATTTAACATCTGATAAATGGCTTCTTTGATATGTACATTTCAAAAATACATTAAAATGCAATGAGGTTGTCTTCTACAACGGAATTTACAAAAAAAATGTATCACATTAATAATTAGAGCATGCCGAAATATTAGAAATTTTTGAAAATATCGAAGATGGTGTATTCAAAATAAAAGGTGAATTTTGAATTTTTTCGAAAAGTATTTATTTATTCATCAATATCCATTTTCTCCCCTCAAAGTAATCCCCCTCAGATATAATGCACTTATGCCAGCGTTTCTTCCAATCCTCGAAGCACTTCTGGAATGCGCTTTTCGGTATGGCCATCAGCTCGTTCTTCGATTCTGACTTTATCTCATCAATTGTGGCAAAACGCTTTCCTTCCATTGGTCTCTTCAGTTTCGGGAATAGGAAAAAGTCGCAGGCAGCCAAATCTGGTGAATACGGTGGTTGAGGCATGATTACGGTGTTGTTTTTGGCCAAATAATCACAAACAAGCATTGATGTGTGAGCTGGTGCATTATCGTGATGCAAAATCCATGATTTTGTTTTTCCACAATTCTGATTGTTTGAGCCATATTGCTTCACGCAAACGTTGAATAACTTCCTTGTAGTATTCCATATTAACCGTGTGACCTGTTGGAAATAACTCATGATGCACCACGCCATTGTAATCGAAGAAAACAGTGAGAAAAACCTTCACATTTGATCGAACTTGGCGTACTTTTTTCGGTCTTGGCTCTTCTGGCCGCTTCCATTGGGATGATTGGGCCTTGGTTTCGACGTCATAATCAAATACCCACGTTTCATCACCAGTTATGACCCTTTTGAGCAAATCTGGATCGTCGTTGACGTCATTCAACAACTCCTGAGCGATACTAATGCGACGTTGCTTTTGCTCAAAATTTAGCAATTTCGGAACAAACTCAAATGCCCAAAACCTTCATGCCCAAAACATCCGATAAAATTGCATGGCATGAGCCAATTGATATGCCAACATCCTTTGCAACATTCCTAATAGTGATTCGGCGATTTTCCAAAACCATTTTCTTCACTGTTTTGATGTTTTCTTCGTTTGTTGACGTGGTTGCAACTCCAGGACGCTCATCGTCATTAACATCTTCTCGGTCTTCTGTAAAGTGCTTGTACCACTTATAAACACTTTTTTGAGACAAAGTAGACTCGCCGAATGCCACAGTCAGCATTTTAAGTGCTTTGGAGCACCTTATTCCATTTTTAATGCAAAATTTAATACATATTCTTTGATCCATTTTTTTCAAAAGTAAAAAATCGAAGAACACACAAAAACGTGACTAATCTTTCCAGTTGTTAAAAACAAACCACTAATCCAAAATGGCTGATAAACATATGTGTACCAACATAACAAAAAAAAATCGATAATCGAATGTACACAGCCCACGAAAATTCAAAATTCACCTTTTCTTTTGAACACACCTATAATAATCCTAATTAATTAATATCATAACTAACTAACTAACCATCACACCATTTCTCCGCAGGGGTAGTAAGAGAGGACGGACCGCCAAACAACTTGATCTCAATTAATATCATAATCCATGATAACAAATGTGACAATGAAAACTGTAAACAAACTAATGAGTGTACTATGATCAACCCTTCTTCTGAAATTAAATACCTTGGCGTAATCAATTTATAACACCTAATTTTAAAATAACTCAAATACAAAACCATTATAATTATCAAGCTACAAAAAATTACAACAACCTTCCCATGGCAATGTCCTGTATTAATGAATAATCAGAACTAGAACGCCTCTGCGTGTATTCCATATTGGCCCATGAGCACGCCTACCCTATCTTACTTACATAAAAAATATTGAAAATTATTGCAAGAAATCAACTTTAAAAAAAAGGCATGCGCCCCACCGACCGCCAAATATACGTGTTAAAAGCAGGAACTAAGTGTGAAAAATGACGCGCATATTCATATGTTGACTGTATTCTACACAAAAATGTACATGTGTATGAAATGAGCTTACAAGGAAAGACTCGTTTATGTTAGTGTCGATAAAGGCCGTGCCTTTCAGTACAAATCACAAATGTACCAATCAGTGCCATCTGTTGGTACCTCCATTAATTAGTGTAACTTTACTAACTAAATAATTTTCATATTATGTTAGCTTCTTTCGAGTAATTTGTGCGGTCGAAAACATATATAAATTTTATATATCCAGCAATTGACTTATAATATGCACAAATGAAGCGGTTATTTGGATATTTGATGTGGCAGGTAAACCCAACCAACATCAGCTGAAGCCAGCAGCTTACCTGACAACTTACCACATCTGTGGTAAGTTTTTTTTAATACCAATTAATAATTTTTTTCTTATTGCTTACCATGATTACACGTCACTGCTGGCAAGGCTAAAGGTATCATAGGCGCAGCAATATCTGTTACAGTCATTAGAATTGCGAATGGTACTGAAATGTCACTCAGGTGTCACGGGTGTACATTTTTCCCAAGTTCACTTTGAAAGCTCATAACTTTGTCAATTTTGGAAATATAGAAAAATTAATTTTGCTGTTATTAAGTCCTTAAATATAAAACATTTTTATCAAAATAAAAAAAAAATTGAGACAACCTCATTATCTCGTGACATTTTGCTAAGATTGAAAAAAACTGCATTATTGATGTTGTAGCCAAAAATATAATTATTATTTTTTGTATTAAGTTCAAATTGAACCCCCCAGCAAAAACAATATTAGCAATTCTAGCACACTAGAAAAGTCACGAGCCACCAGAATACAATGTAGAATCATCTCCTTTCAGGAATGACCACTAATTTTTCAACACCGTTCGATATTGATGTGAAAAATATTCACTTGAACCATGGTGCTTTTTTAAAGTTTTATCTATTTTCCTTGCAACCATTTTGGTGTACCCATTTAAATGATTATAGCACCCTCCCTTTTTATCTAGAATTTCAGACTGTACAAGCGACCATTTCCACTTATAATAATGAAATTCCATCAGAAAATATTTTTTTTTTTAAATTTAATGTAAATCAAATTTAATAATGTTATTATTAAGTTCTGCAAGTATTATTAGTTGTTATTATTGTGACAGCTGTTTCGGCGTTTAAGGCCATTTTCAAACTGTCAAACATTTTCAAACAGTTTGAAAATGGCCTTAAACGCCGAAACAGCTGCCACAATAATAACAGAGTGGAAGATACTCTCAGTATCGCCCTGGTGAAAGACCACCATTCAGAATTGAAACGTTGCTTGAAATGGCTTTTAGCCGTGTTTGGTGACCAGATCTGAATAGCCAGGTATTCCCCACCTTCCTCTTCCCCTCCCCAATACGTTCAGCCTCACAACATTCCCCAATTAGGAATGCCATAGTCTCACTGGCTACAGATGGTTGGGAGCAGTTGGGATTCTTGTGTGGTATTCATATATAAAAAAAAAACAACTTAAAATACTTGCAGAACTTAATAATAACATTATTAAATTTGATTTACATTAAATTTAAAAAAAAATTTAAATGGAGTTCTACAAATTAAACACAAAAACAATTAATAAGAAAATCAAATATTGTTATTCGTAATCTGGGAATGAGTCTTCTTAACAGTATTTAAATCTAGTTTGATGTGACTAGGATCCACCCACCTCAATCATATCCTCCATGAAGTTGGAAGCCAGGATGTGTATGATCCTCACCCGGCCAGTCCTCAGGGGGTCGAGGAAGAAGAGGAACTTCCGGCAGGCGGTGCACACGTAGAAGCTGCCAAAGGAGGGATCCAGTCCATCCAAAGCCGGCAGAGTGGGCACCAGGTCTTTAATGTAGTTGTCCAGATCCTGAATTAAATGCATAAATAATCGGCCATTTGATCAAAATGTTATATTTGAAATTCTGTAAAACTCCCCAACCTTAAAGTTAATGAAAGTTCAGAAAGTCTTTGGACTTACACTAGAAAATGTTATCTTTCCCTTATGCATAATGGCCTTTTACATCTAAGGCTTTGTAATATCTTAGTTTCGACTGTTTCACGTAGATGGCACTGTCGGCAAGACAGTACAGTAGCAATATCTGAGAACCTGAGGTGAGGGGCCGCAGCCAGTGAAGATCATTTGTGGAAGAGCCCAAATTGCACTCTGGGATGTAATACTGCGATGATGAAGATGATTAATAAATTGGGAATGTATGTCTTTTCTCACGTGTTCTCGGAGGTAGCCCTGGCCGGTGGGATCGTAAACGGAAAGGCGGATTCTGCTCTGCTTGTACCAGGATTTGCGCATCACATAGTTGAAGAGGGAGTCTACGGCCACACAGCCTGGGTGCTCTCGCTGCAGCTTGCCAAACACGCTGGCCGTGAGGAACGGTCTGAAATCACATCATTTTAGGTTAGGTTAGGTTAACGGCAGCCATCTTGGCTTTTTGTGTCAGGGCTAAATTCCATTGGAAGGAACACTTTAAAAAGAAGACAAATTCTAGAAATGCATATAGAGAATTGCTGTAAAATCTTGCCATATTGTACAGACAAATCATTTTGAACAATGCACGTTTGAATGTATTTGTGCACGTCGGTAGTGGTTCAAACTGGTTCCAACTAGTTTGGAACACCCATCCACAGTCCCCTCTTACCCCACAGTATTCCTATGATACACCACTGCACAAGCAAGAATCTCTTTAACCTTCGGCATGCCAAGATGCAAAACAAAGGGGTGGCTTAGTAACCCCACGCATTTTATCAAACTAATAAATTTTTTTACAATTATTAGAAATTATCATAATATAGGTAATTTGTAAAAAAAAAACCTCTACATTCATCAATGAATGTGGGTTCCGTGGATCTACTTAACATGTGCAAAAACATTTGCCACCTGCTGGCGGTCCGACGGCCGATTACCTTACTTCCTCACACAGCTTTGGTAATAGCATGAGCGAGTGAGATGGTGCACATCACCAACCTCCGTTCAAGTAGAATGGCAGAAACGTCTAGCTGCGGGTATGGTTCCAATGCGCAAGAATTATTATTTGTGGCAAGGAATGATACTTACACACAAAAAATAAAAATAAACTGTATTAATCTGGTATTTAAGTTTTTTTTTAAATGGTATTTTATGTGTTTATAAGTTTTGTAGGAATACAAAAAATACCAAAACCTTAAGGTCTCTATTTAAAATAATACACGGAGGAGAGTAATTTAAGAAATTTTGTCTACCCCTCTTGGCAACGGGAAAGTTAAAATGATTTGCCAGTAATATTCTTTGTAAGTACGTCCATCTGTACGACCGTGAACTTTTCAAAATTGAAACCGATGGATGTGTTAAGGAAATTTATAGGTGAGTAGGTACCTATAATGTATTTTATATGACTTACTTTTTCAGGCCATTTGAAAAAGTGAAATTATACACAACCAAATAAAGTAGTCTAGCATCTAGACGTTAGAATCCGGTATCATCGGATGGCATCATTGGTAGCAATGGAAGAAGCAGAGATTTGAACTATTACTTACTTAAATTTGGGTTCCACCTTTTCTCTCAGCTTTTTAAACTCCGCATAAGTCAGATACTGGTCCTCAGCGCAGGAAAACATGTCTCCTTTATCCAGCAACGACCAGAACTGCTTCAGCTCCGTGTTCTCAACCAACTCCTCGCTCTTCTTTTGCAGGAAGATGGATCTGGCTTCTTCCCGGAGCTTCCTGCCCAGTAGTTCATTGCCCTCCGGAATTTTATGGTAAAACTTGGGGATAGTCTTGTAGGAGTCGCCGGATGTTGGGAGGTTGGGTTTGTAGAGGGCGTTGAATTCTTCGGCTTCTATTTGTTCTCTTTTTTCAGGTGAGACATAATCGGGAGAATCTGAAAATAAATAAAAATTCATCAATGGACCAGTTAGTAGTCGAGTGGTTAAATGTGGCAGGTTCTCACTGTGGCGTCGCAAATTCAATCCTCTGCTCTAACATTTTTAGTTCACCTATGTTGCCAATGTCCTGCCTTGATGGGCGGAAGGCTCAGTTAGGCTGGGGAGTTGAGTACCATGTTATAGAACCAGGAGACATCGCTAAACGCATAACCTTGATCATAACGCACCAGAGATCCGATTGCCCGAAACCAGTGGGGCTATGGCATCTCCATGTGGAGTACGTATTTCTATTCTGAACGGTTCTTTCACCAGGACGATGCTATTATATTTCTTAACTGTTGTGTTTAATTTGTAGAACTCCATTTAATTTATTTTTTTAAAATTTAATGTAAATAAAATTTAACTAACCATCACGCCGTTTCGCCGGCAGGGGTAGGCAGAGAGGACGGACCGCCAAACAACTCGATCTTGGCATACACTTCATGATTCATTCACTTTCATACGTCTTATACATTCTTTTCTGTTATTCCGACTTCTGACATGGCCCGACTCAAGTATTTGAAACAGCTGTCACAATAATAAAAACTAAAAATACTAGTAGAACTTAATAATAACATTATTAAATTTGATTTACAATAAATTTCTATTATATTTCCTTTCTGAATGATTCTTTAACCCGGACGATACAATTATATTTCCATTTTGAATGGTTCTTTCACCAGAATGATAAGATTATAATAGTAACATCAGCATTTACCGGAGCTATGCAGACCGTCTCCGTATAAATGATAATAATTCATGGTACAGAATATATTAGCATACATTAGACGTACACTCAAGATCTTACCACGATTCGTTCCAATACGTCTGCCGAAACATACGTGTAAAGGCAGCGACTTTTAGTCCGAACCTCCAGATCTCTCGTCAGTCTGAGGCGTAGGTTATTCTCAGCGATCGGCGTGCTATGTCTTTACATGTATTAGAGAGCGCGACGCGCATTTGTTTTTTTTTATTTATGGCTTTTCACAGACTGCTTATGGAAAACCAAAAGCAAAGAATAGAAACCTAAAAATCAGTAATGACATTATTATTTTAAATGGTAAATGGCCACAGCGATGTCTATCTTTTGATATTTATGGTCAAAACTGTAGAAAAACTTTTAAACTGTACGACGTTTCACACATCAGGCTACATTTCGCTCCGATTTCTGAGGAATCCCTTAACACGTACACTTCCGTGCGGAGATTAATCGGTCAACAAATCAGCTCGCCCACCAAAGTGTGGTGACTTTTTACCCAAATTAACGTTTCGGCCGGCAGGCCGATCAGATGTATCAGCATTCAGATAGATGGAAGATCGAGATGGAAGATTGAGAAACGCAGATGGAAACGTACATGTGGGAGATGCTAATGTGGAATTGCATGGAAATTAGGGCGAGAAAGGGGTGATTACTCATAAGATGAAGAATATCTAATGAAATGTCTCTAACATCATAGACTCTTTTAATTTGGGAGACGGGTATGGGTACCGCCACCCCGGGAACCATTTTTTTGGATGACCAGAACTTCTGCCATAGGTCACCCCAAGTGGTTCGCTAAGTTTGGTGATTTAGCAGGGGTGCCCGGGTTCATTGGGTAAGGTTTGTCCAGGTCTTGAGTGCGTTGGCTCACCTACTGCGTGGTGGGTCGGATCGGGAGAGACTGGTTACCGTTGTCCAGGCCGCTCGATAGTACAGGGGCCCGACGCTCAGGCTCACGATTGAGGGTGGGTTGCCCATTGGCGAGTGTAAAAACCCCGCCGCTGATGTTGTGCCGATTCGTGATCGGAGGAGATCCAGCAGTAGCGTTTGGGGCGCATTGGGAGCCCTTCCCAGCCGGACTCTCCCTTGCACGGGTGGGATGGATTCATACGTCCGTCAGTCCTGGATACCCTGACCTTTAGCTTCCTACCCACCCTTTATACCTTATTCCTTCCCTAGCTTTCCCTTTCTTCTAAAACCCCCAACAAAAATATAAAAACCATGCAATCACAAAATTTAAATAATAATACTATCATTACAACGGTGAGTAGTAGGTGTCCCCGGTGCAGGGCCAAAATTTTGGTGAATTTTACCAACATTCGAGGCCTGCACAAAACTTTAAATTCTGTTCACCACCACCTTTAATCCCAACGCCCAAACCTTCTATTCCTCTGAAATACAAATAGCTGAGCCTCCTGACACCTCCTATCTGGACTGCCCAGGATTCACCCTCGTAGGCAAGCTAAAACCAAAAGGAGGTATTTGTGTAGCCGAGCTGACATCAACTGTGTGCGACTGTTGAGTCTGGAAAATTCCAGATTTGACGTAATGTGGGTGCGCGTCAGTCTTGCCAGTATGGTAAGATTTTATGCATGTTTATACCGCTCAACAAACCTCAGCGAATCAGACACATCTGAGCTATTTAAACATTTGAGCGAAACTATTGATGACCTCTTACTCCGCTATCCTTCGGCTGAGTTTGTTGTTCTGGGGCATTTCAAAGTTCATAATGAACAATGGTTGAGGTTCTCATGTTCAACGAACTCGGCTGGCCGACAGGCGCAATTCTTTGCCCTTTGTCATGGGTTGGAGCAACTGGTTCAGGAGCCTAAGAGGATTCCTGATGTTCTTTTGAACCTTATTCAGGCTCTGACTTGAATGTTCTCTCAAATATATATTTTTGTCATTTACAGCGCCATTGAGGCGATTTTTCAGAAAAACGGCTCTATACAAATTATCCGATTATTATTGCTTCATTCATTATTATGTATGCGCTGTTCTTTTTCTCTAGTTCTTGTTGATCTCATTTCGTGTTGTGTATTTTGTATAATTGGAGAATGGTCGAATAATATTAAAATAAATAAACAAATAACAGTCGAGAAAAACGTAAACAAGAAAAACTAACCTTCAAGATTTTTTATGTATTTCCTCAATTTTGCTTTTAAATCCATTATTAGCTGATTGGTGGTACTATAGACGAAATGACAAGTTTACTTGGCGTTCGTCTATTTCAAACAATAACAGCAAAAGATACAACATTGAAAAAAATATACTAAAACAAATATAACAAATGTCAAAAAGATATATAAAGATATGGGCCATAGATAATTTTGTTTTAAACTAAAAACAAAACAAATGCGTCCACTCATAGATAAACCCATAGATATACCATTCACGGCGGTCTCCTGCGAATGCTTAGATATACAACTCTCCGTAATGTTTCGAAGAAGCATTCGCAGAGAGTGGTATATCTACGCATAACACAAAAAAATTGTTTAGAGGTTGGGATGCGTTCTAAAATATTTTTTTGAGTATACTACATATTTTTATAGGTTGAAGTAAAACATAATTCTTTTATTTATTGTTTGAATAAAAAAACAATGCGTCCTTTAATAAGTTCTATATATGAGGGCCGTAATGCTATTTGAAATAGCAAACAAAATAAGAAGAAAATATGACGGCTTCCATGGTCGAGGGGTAAGGCTCTCGAGGACGAATCCGGAGGTCGCTGGTTCAAATCCCGGCGTGCGCAAGTAAATTTTATTTTCTTATTTTGTGCTGTTTCACAATTAATTCATTTAAAAATAATATATCGTATTTTTGCGCACGTTCCAGAGTTGAAGATACTCTCAGTATCGCCCTGGGGAAAGACCACCATTCAGAATTGAAACGTTGCTTGAAATGGCTTTTAGCCGTGTTTGGTGACCAGATCTGAATAGCCAAGTATTTCTCTATCATCCTCTTCCCCTTCGCCTTCCCCTACCCAATACCTTCAGTCTCAAGATTCCCCAACTGGGGATGCCATAGTCTTACTGGCTCCAGACGGTTGGGAGCAGTTGGGACTCTTGTGGGGTATTCATGTTAAAAAAATGACAGTTAAATATTTTTTTTATTATTACTGGTACGTAAGCAAACTTCCCATAATAATATAGTATAATCTCGCTCAGTGCACATAACCTCAAAAAACCGTGCTGTGACTGACGAAGTATCGGATGCAGATAAACACGCACTTTGCGGTTATTTAAAAAAATTGAACAAATCCTTCTCTTCTTCACCCGTGACAGAAATTTTTTCCATCGGTGATGGGAAGCAAAAAATTGTATATGCACACATAAATGTAATGTTTTGTGTTTTTGTTTTTTGTTTTCAAAAAACATTCGCAGGAGACCCGCCCTTTGACGATGGCAACTCGATTTAATAACCGATTCTGAGATATTGAATGAATCGCTCGTAACAAAGTACTCCAGACCATTAAATAAACAATATTAACGTGTTAACAAATACCAGTATATTTGAAGTTTGTACTCATGGGCAAGTTCATTTTTATGGCTTAAGTAAATGTTAAGGGTTTCATTTTTTTAAACTCCTCAAATTCAAACGCACGTAGTCAATCTATGCACATACCCCCTGTTGGGTGTGGTGTCACTTGGTTGATTCACTATGGATTTACCACTCAATTTATATGCAACATATCGGGACGTTTTTAATTGTACACATTTAACTGCTTTTAATTGAATTGAAATTGTAAAATGTCAGCATCTTGTCACTATTTTTTTTGCAATGTGCCAAACTGTAAAAATGCAACTATAGCATTCATTTAAGCGGTAATATTTTTCACTGGAGTTTCTTATTAGGAATCGATTGAATCTTTAAATGTACCTATAGGCACCCTTGAGGTGATTTCAATTTTTTTCAATGGTATGTAAATTACACATTCATAATTGTATCGGACGTCTTATTATTAAATTATTGTTGTCTGTTGATATATGTAACGGGCGGTCTGTAGCGAGCTTGTTGCCCCAGACCGCCCAAACTGAAATGACTGAAATAAAAATGACCGAGCGAGATGACGTGGTGGGAGGGAGACGGTGATGTCGGGTAAACATTCACGGCGCTGCTCGATGCAGATTTTTGTATCGATGGCGCCATGAGAGTCTCCTTCCTTGCAAAAGGGACGATAAGTCGCCACCCCCTCCCCTCCAGCCCGCTTCGTAGATCGGGATCAGCCGGCCTCTACAGTTCGCTTGTGTGCCAGAATACGTCTGGTACAATAATAATAATAATTATTATTAGAAATTTACTTATATTGATATGACGGTGCGTCGGGCAGTAGGTATTATTCTAGGAATAACGCAAAAAGGGAGGAATGCGATCTTAGGTAGTTACAAGTAATTTATTTTTATATACGTGGGATTAGTCTTAAAACTAGTGTAAAACTTAATTAGACATAATAAATTTAATAAAACTAGATACGAAATTACTTAATTCTATTGTTAAAGTCTTTGTACTTAAAATTAGAGGTTCACTGGTTTAGGTAATTACTTAATTCTACTGTTAAAGTCTTTGTACTTAAAATTAGAAGTTCACTGGCTTAGGCAATGTGGGAGGAATTATCATTAGAGTCAGGCACTTTCCTTTTTGGTGATGGATGTCCAGGATCCAGTGGCTGCGTTGTATGTAGAGTCCTCGAGTTCGCACTACGTATTCGTGTACCTCCGGATCGGGAGTAGGTGCAACGCGGCGATAATCAGAGGCCTGGGCGGTCTCCGATGTTGATCTCCGAAGGGCGAAGATCAGTTACTTCCTTCTGGGATGGAAGCGTAGAATTCGTAGAGCGTAGAGGACCTGGGCGGCCTCTCCACGGAGCGAGAATAGGAACCTTCCTGGGCGGAAGGTTTCACTTGGCTGTCTGTCCTGGGCGGACTACTGCAACCGACTCTCCATCCTGGGCGGACTCTTACAACGACTCGTGCTTCCGCGGTGGAAGACTGCACGCGACTCTCCGTCCTGCGCGGACTCTGTCAATCGACTCTCTCCTAGAGCCCACTGTCCTTCTGTCTACCTGTCTACCTGTATTGTTCAGCGGTCGTTCCATCAGCGGCTCAATTCCTTTGAGGGGATTATCTTTTATTGACGTCCCATAAAATTCTAACGGAATTGCGGGCTTTCCCAAAATAGCAGTTAAGATTATATTATTTTAGTTACGATTTTACCTAACAATAGGCTCGGCTAGCCTTTGTCCTAAATTTATTTTATGGCCGGTCTAATCTGGGAATTCCTATGATTTAAAATGCACCTTTTAAAGCTAAATATTTCGGTGAATTCGGTTAATTATTTTATGTTTGCAAAAGGCTATATCAATGTCAATCAATATTTATTTAGATCATAATGCCATAATATTTTTCACTGAAGTTTCTTATTATTCCATTTGATGAGCACCGTGGCAAAGCGGTAAGCTCCCTGGGATGCCGAGGGCACCCATTATTTTCCTTAACCGTTTTACGGATAAGATTGTTTTCCCCATCGGTTTTCACGTCAAACCTCTACTTTTTAATCTGAACAATGCCACTATAAATATTGCCGGTCGCTACATATCAAATACATACCAGATCAAAAGGCGGGGAGTTTTCTCACACAGAGCTCCATATTTTGTTCTTGTTCCCGAGGCAAGTATAAAGAAAACACAGATAAAGAGAAATACTGTTAGAATTGAAAAAAAAATAAAAACAAAATACGAATATCCCGATAACATAGACCTCACACGGGCAAAAACAATTTAAGTATTAAGCAATCAAACTTTATAATTGCATTCCTACCAGTCTGAAACAACCATTAACTGTAAATATAATATCTAAAATTTATCTGAAATAAAATGTCACAGCCTGGAAGAAAAAACAAAGTATTCATGCCATTCAAAACACGATAAAACGAAATCAAACACAATCCAATACATAAAATAGTATACTTACTTGATAGTCCCTTCTCTCTTTTTCCGTTCAATATATTTGAATATTATCGAACTAGTCGAAAGTATCTGTAATTACATGTTTATTATTTTTTTAAAGAATTTGCGTACTGTAACCAGAACAAAAACAATAAAAAATATTTCTCTTCAAATTCTATAATGAATTTACATTTATATACCAAAACTAAAACAACATTAATCAATTCACATCAATATTTATAGTAAACACCTCAGCATAGGTTCTCCTAGTGAGGTGGTCACGACACATCATATAACATTCCTTTCACAGTATCACCTCTTCAAACCTACCTTACACTCCACATTATAAAACCCCATGCAAACCACCTTTATTATACATAAAAAAAACACATTATGTAAAATGGTACTACATAATATGTAGGTACAAATAAATAAATAAACACGTTTTCATGTAAGCGTACAGCACCTAAAATTTTTGAAAAGTTATTGGCACTCCCCATAAGAGCTAGTTACCAATTAAGTAGGAGGGTGGTCCTTTGAACCCATCATTTATCCCGGCGGCGCAATTGGCAAACAATGAAGTCAGTTGGGTAGTGGAGATGACAGAGACTTTTGGAGAACTCTAGCTGGAAGTGCGAGAAGCTAAGAAGGACGTTATAAACCATCGAGTTACCAAGAAGAACATAATGGCGACTAACAAAATATAAAATAATTAAGGCACCTCCTGTGTCGAGAAGCGATAAGAGGCTCACCATATTGAAAATAAATGCATTCAATATTTTCATGATAAATTCGAAATTAGGTACTTGAAACACAAAAATGTTTCGATGACTTCCACCATTATTGCGCGCTCTTATATCATAGAAAATATAATATTCTGTCAAACGCGAATTTGACGTTTAGATTCGTAAATATGGAAAAATATTATTATTGTTATAGGTTAATTTTATAACAATATACAAAATGAGTGACGATTCTGACGATGACGATAATTGTAGATACGGAACTCCGCTGGAACCTTACGATGAAGGTATTATAAACCCTTTTAGGAAAAAAAAATAATTAAAAACGTATTCACATTCATTCATCGCGACCTCCATTGTCATAGATTATCAGATTATCTTTTCTACAGAATCCAGCTTTCATCCTTCCTCTTCCAGGTTATACATGTATATTTGTTACGTTATTTGTTTTTGCAGAGCGTGTTCCTGTCAAGAAGCGTTTCTACCAGGATGTGAGTGACCAGTACGCCTTGGACGCAAACGGCAAGCGGCGATTTCACGGCGCTTTCACGGGCGGTTTCACAGCCGGCCATGGAAACTCCGTGGCCGTGCCTGAAGGATGGACTCCCTCCACTTTTAAAAGCTCGCGGTCTGATCGTGCACAGAAGCCTGTAAGTTTAACCTTTTAAAAACTGGAATTTTCGGTCAAGATATCGCTAAAAATCGGAGCGTTTTACGTGTTTGAGTGTAATTTCGGAATTACTGCCTTGTTTTTTGCAAAATGATGCTTTTTTAAATGGTATCGTCTTACTAAACAGTGTATTTATAAAAATGGTATGTATATATCATAAGTAGTTTCCCAGCACAGCTTCATATATTTAGAGAAATGATTTTTTCTGTCTCATGTTACAAAAAAAAGGTAAAGAAATACAAGAATATTTCTGAAGTTTTACTATATTTTCCATAAAGTTATACAAGTGTCCTTCACAATAAAAATAACATAATACGAGGCTTCCTGTTAATAAGTACAGTAATATAACTTTGATAACCGGGAATATTTTTTACGGTGACAGAATATTATTTATTTTTTCAGCTGGTGCATGTGCGAGTGACAAATGAGAATCAAGAATATTTTAATCTTAGTATTATTCATTTGCCAATTGAATAAAATCAATTTGAGTATTGTACAATAATATTTAAGGCTCAAAATCCCTTCAGAATGTGACCATTCCTAAACGGCTCATTGTTTCACTGGCTGCTTCACTGAACATTGTAGCTAGGAATCGGAAGATCTTATTTAAATTAGCAACAATCGTTTGCAATAAATCACACTTTTAGGGTCTAGGAATTATCTGTTCAGCGGTTGGATCCCTGAAAGATCTTCAAAGAAAACGGAAACAAATCTGTATGAAAGGTTTTTTTTCAACACCTGAAGATTTCTGACATTCCAGGCTGTCCGTAACAATAATTATTTAAACTTCCAGCAAGTCAGAAAAGCGGAGGATTTTATGGATGATGAGGACCGAAGTGAGTTTGGCATAGCTCCTCGGCAAGTCGCTCCGACGGGGGACTTCGGGGGAGGCAAGAGGAAGCATCAGACACAGTTTCACGATGGACCTATACCTGGTTAGTATTTTCATTAAAAAAATTTTAATTAGATTTTCTCAAAATAGTAAAATTGCCTGAAATGGTTTCAGCTGTGTTTGGTGACCAGATCTGAATATCCAGAAACTTCCCAACCTTACTCTTCCTCGTCTCTGTCCCTTCAGTCTCTCAACATTACCCAATTGGCGATGCCATAGTCCCACTGACTTGGAACAGTTGGGAGCAGTTGGGACTGTATCAAAACATAACTGGCCATTGGAAATGATAGCTAGAAACCGTCAACGCCCAACGCTATTGAAAAAGAAAAGCTTCAAAATATAATACCTACATGTGGAATATTTAGCAACCCAGTCAACGACCTATGTACCTATTGTTCTTAGCAGCAGTGGCGGCTCGTGACTTTTGAGTGAGCTAGAGTGCTGTGATTGAAAAATACGATGTTATTGATGTATGGCAGTGAGGCATGGAACTGGCAGAGGAAGGATGTAAGTAGACTGAATGCTGTAGAAATGAGATCTCTGAGATGAATGTGTGGTTAAACCATGTATGATCGTGTGAAAAATGTTGAGATTCGTAAAGAATGCAAGGCTGATGTAAGCGTAGTGAGCAAGATTAAGAAAGGGACGTTTAGATTTTCGATTTAGAGAATTTATGAATGTGAATGAAGCAAGAAGTGTATGCCAAGATCGAGTTGTTTGGCGGTCCGTCCTCTCTGCCTACCCCTGCAGTGAAACGGCGTGATGGTTAGTTACTAGTCAACTTTGGCATTATTTTCAATGATTATTTTTAACAGTTGAAAAACGCCAACGATAACAGCTTTGGCTTGAATTATCTTCAACGCCCAGTACTAGTGCATACACTACTCAATAATAATGTAGGAATAAACAATAATGTGTTTTTTCTTAACATCCGGTGGTGATCAATAGAACCTATCTCCCATTTTCGTAGACATTACGTACTTAATTTTTTACTCGGTTTTCTGTGAAATGTAATTCTTATATAATAACAGAATTGAGTGTACATTGTAATGACGGATACGTTTCCATTTATTAAGTTTCGCTGGATTTGACTAGGTTCCACCAGGTTTTCAGATTATGTACTTGTTTGCAGGAGTCCCGGTGCTGCAGGTCTTGCTGGAACCGGTGCACGAGACCGCCGCCATGAGAATCCTGATCAGCATGGGTTGGCGCCCGGGCAAGGGGGTCGGGGAGCAGAGGGCCAGGGCGGGAAGGAAGAGCACCAAGAAGGTGTACTCCTGCTACGTGCCGAAAGAGTTCAGGGTGAGGACATTTCTTATCCGACGCAATCGCACGCTATTATTATGCTAGATCAATTTCTGAACACCGTGTATATGTAATATTTAAAATATGCCCCTGGACTATAGTTTGACCACAGATAAAAAACTAATTCTTGGTGCCGTCGGAAAGGAAATAATAAAATAATCCCTTTCAGGTGTGAGAGGGACTGCCACATGGAAAGCCCATTTTACATACTCTTCAAAATTGTCATTACTAATGAATATTTTTTGGTAAATAAATACGTAAAACTTACAAACATTGACAATGTATACTTTTTCATTGTTTTCTTCATATGTAAAGATCCGCCCTTCGCTCTTTATTTTGAAACAGATAGCAAACACCAATTTCTCCAAGAATATCTTATCTCTATTCTATCAATTATGTAGTATTTTTGTCGTAATTGATGCTTTTTCCAACGAAAACCTAGTTTTACGTGAAGTTTCCTCGTGTACTCTCTGCGGCTATATAAAATTATGCAATCATTTAAGACCACCTGGAGTTTTCTGATGTCACATTTTTCTCAGCTTGTATTGCTCCTTACAAAAATTATCAACAATAATTTTCTTCCTGTGTGGAAATTGTTTCCCTTTTGGGAGTTGAAGTTAATCCAAGAATAGTTGATTCACCGGTTTCCTCACCTTCTGATTGCTGTGTTCAAATGTTGTGCGTGTAAAATGGACTTTTTCGTGTTCCAGGATGGAACTGTCTCCTATGAAAGCTAGCGAAATACTAATAAGTCCCGCTCATTCTGCACATGACAAGAGACCTGCGTCTATGCATGGTTTTTTTTTTGCTTATGTTCAAGCTATAGTACTGTATCAAAATATAACCAGCCGTTGCTGCCCGACGCTATTGACCAAAATTTACATGTGACTATTTATTGCTTTAGCAGTTTTGGCATCAAATAAATACAATACAGGTGTGTAATAGTTTATTCTTTGTGAACGATATTATGTCTAAATTCAAATGGTGTTTTGGTTGTGTACTTTCCTACTAGACGTCTTTGTTAACTAACTAACCATCATCCGACTGCCAAACAACTTGATCTTGCCATACACTTCTTGCTTCATTCACATTCATACAATGTCTCGTACATTCTCTTCTGTTATTCTGACTTCTGATATGGCCCCGCTCAAGTATTTGATTCACTCGATCGTGCCATGTCTTTTTCGGACGTCACCACCTTCTTCTTCCATTCATATTTGCATCATATTACCCTCTTAGACTCTTTTCTTCGTTCATTCGCTCTACACGCCCAAACCATTTAAGCATCTCTTTCTTAATCTTACTCATTACGCTTACATCAGCCTTGCATTCTTTACGAATTTCAACATTCTACGCACAATCATACATTGTTTTACCACACATTCACCTCAGAAATCTCATTCAGACGTCTTTGTTTAGTTTCCTATTCGATACGGTGATACGTGCCGCCTGGCGTCAAACGATTCTGCCGATGGCAAGTAAAATATAGCTGTTTTAACAGTTCCAACAATTGAAACTCCTTAAGGTTGGGATTCCCTTACAATATTTAGCTCTTTATTTATTATTTTGGTTAGTGTTTTTTTTATTTTTTTTATTTTTTATTGTATAATATTAATTATATACAGTGGGAACTTATACCCGCTAAGCCACTGCAAGTAGCTTGTCAGCAGGAGTTTATTTCAACAATATTATATAATACAACAATAAATTACAATCATAATACAAATGTAGGGCAAAATTATTATATTTAGGCGCATGCATCTTGTGCTGTACATAGTTGAAAAAAAAAAAAATTAAAAAGAAAAAAATAATGGTAAAAGCATTACAGATTTGTTCACCTCAATGTTGGCGTTATTGCAAACGGTTATTTTCAACACTTGATAGCGGCATTGGCATTTTTCCCAATTGTCGTTAACTCCCTGGACCATAGTGCTTTTTAAAAGTTACATCCTTTTACCTTTGAACCATCTTGGTGTAGCCATCTAAAGCAGTTTTAACAGTTACACCCCCTTCCTTTATTTTGCGCATTTATTTGTCCAACTGTAGTATTTATTATATAATTTAATTAATAAAATAATTTTACTGCATAATTTTTTCAGCGTTTGCCAATCGTCTAAAGATACAGGGGTTCAAATTCTTCACTGTAATAATAAGGCAAAAAAAAAGATAATTTAGAAGCACTGGAAATTAGAAAATCCCTAAATATTAATTCTAGTATATTGAATAACCAAGTAAATTTATCGTATGGGTATATTTCCAGTGAACTGCTCGGTTCCTCCTGAAAACCCCCTAATTACCCCTTCCCCTTTTGTCACCTTCCACTCCAACACCTAAATATTCATGTATGTCTGTCACTATTTTGTATCTTAGGTTAGTTTTAATATAGTTCTGATAAAGGAAGGGTCATTATTTGTGATTTCAAACAAATTTATGTGTTCATATTATAAGTTTAAAAATTGTCTAATTTTTGTAGCAAGAAACATCGTCCGATCCAGAAGACAAACGAGATGGCAACACCACCGATGATCAGACCTCTGATGAGGAGCAGCAGTACTCGGAGCAGCTCTTCGAGCCGGATGATCTGGAGCCGTTTGCCGCGCAGCCGAAGACGAACTCCTTCGGACTGGGGTACTCTGGCCTGAGCCGACACTCCGTTCTTGGCGGGTTCCGGGAAGAGATTAGCCATCTGGTCACTATGGATAAAGGCAAGAAGGTGAATACGAAGGGTTTTTTTTTTTTCTGGGAAAAATTTTTATCTTTTATTTCTAAAAACAAAAAGTCTACCGGGTTACTATTTTCGTTGGTATAGTGGGAAAATGTCGCTTATGCAACGATGAAGAACTTGAATGATGCAGAGGATTGAACCCGTGACACCCGGATGGGAACTTATAGCTTAGAACCACTATGTTAATAATCAAACAACTTTGTGAGAAACTTCACCGGACAACTTAAGAGAAAAACTTCTTAACCTTTAGTGTGTCGCATGTGCTTATCGGATATGCAAGATTTGTAGCCATTGTGTGTCAGAGTTACCATATGGCAACGCCATCCAGCGTTACCTTTTAATGGGTTTTTATACATTAAAAGCTATTGGTTTTAAATTTAAATGAATCAAGTCGGTTGTTAAATAAAAAAAAAACAACAAACAGAAGATAAAATATACACTCTGTGCAATTCAATAAATCAACCTCCTCAGCGAACATATTACCGACTGCATGCAATCTAGGCATAGAGGAGTTTCTAAAAGATTCGGTCCTGATATTGTTGTTAATTTTAATTTAATAGTACTTTGAATCGATTACTTCTTGAAAAGCAAGGTTAACTCTTTTACTGAACGTGAACCCTGTGCGGAGTTTATTTTAGAAATAATAAATTCTATAATTTAATTGAAATAAAGTTGTACCTTCGTATTTATAAGAAAACCCAATTTTTTTATTTATTAAATCAAACGTCAAAAATGCTTTTAAACTTTAAAGCACTAATTTTTAACTTGAAACTTACCAGAAAAAATGGCTATCACGGGATCCCAATGGTGGAACGGCGCCGGCCTCTGTCTATGCACGGTATCTGCAGTTAAAGGGTTAAGTAAATCAGGGCTGTCTATAATACCAATAACAATTTAACCTGTGGAATGCCAATACGCCAAATGGCGCATCTACATTATTCCGTTGAATGCCAACGCGCACTATGGAACCGATTCGGAATGGTCACGTTCTCAAGGGATTTTTGTCTTTGTATTTAGTCAAGTGTATCAAGGGAATTTTAAAGTGAGTAGGATTATAAGATAAGGATTATATTCATCTTGACCGTTGTAACGTAATTATTATCTACGATGTGGATGCAACATTACGATTGTCTATGATAAGATTTCATTACTTGTCTATGGACAGACATCCGTCAGAGGCGGGTTCAAGATGGCAGTAGAGATAACCTGACACGGGCCGTAGAGATCAACGTGATTTTTGGGAGTGATTATGTGTTAGTTTTCCGTTTTGTTTGACGCCGGGGTGCGTCTATCCAATTTACCCGAAGTGGGTATGTTTTAGTTTATGGATGGCCAACTGGTCGGGTTATCAAACCCAACCGCGCGTGCCTGGTGCGTTGGAGAAAATCCCTGCTGAGTGATGGACGGACACGAGAGTCGGTTGCTGTATCGACGACCAAACAGTACCTAAGGTAGCATCCTCGCACACTATTGTCTGAACCCCACGGAAGAAGCTGTGCCGGATGGCGCTGCCGAAGAGTCGTCATAGACTTCGCTGAAGGTGACCGTGGGAATCGGTGAGCATCAGGACTGAAGCGGCCTTGCCTGACAAGAGCCATCATTAATTATTTAAACCATTTCGTTTTGACTTAATATTTCTCTCTACTCTTCTCTTTTTCTTATCATGATAATCGGGGTTTTAGAGCCAATAAATACTATGTTTTCCTGTGAATAGGGTTTTATTTCATGTATCGTGTTTTACATAACAACCTCCCCGTACTTCATCCATCAGTCTCACCCACGAATCCTGAGATACAGTCGACCACGCAACAGCGATGCTACACCGTAAAGTTGAACATCTAATATAAATTGTAAGTAAATATAAATATTGATTGCAGGTTTCGATAAGAGGTCAAGCGTTCGGGGTGGGGGCCATGGAAGTGGAGGACGAGGACATCTATGCGCGGGAAGACAAGTCCAGCTACGACTTTGCCCTGGACGCCCAGGGAAAGACAGGCCAGACCAAGCAGGGTGCCTCCAAGGTCAAACAGCCTCCCATCTCACATAGAACTGTAAGTTAATTTATTTTTATTACATTATTCACATTGTACATGCATTTTTTTGTGTGTTTTCAGCTTGCCATTAAATGTATTTTTTAATGGGAATTCTCATATTGTAATAGATAATAGAAACAAAGGGAGATATGACATGTAAATGTGTTGGTTGTCGCTGAGCTACGACCAAATCACACGGACTATCAAAGCAGCTGAGCCAATTAAAGTTATTCGTTTGGTACGAAGGTAGAAACCATAGAGCAAATAATAGTTAGAGGTGCCCTAACACGCAAGGGGAAGAAACAAAAATAAGGGGGTGAGCTAGGCATGCTGACGATATAAATAAAACAGCAAATAAGTAAAAAAGTTCAGCTTGTTTACAAAAACCGAATATTTTGTTGAAGTATTTAGTTTGTTTAGTTATTATAAATGTTTTATAATTTGCTTACTCCAGTCAAAATCACGCGATACAAACGTGGACGGCAGTGAACTAGGCTTGTGCCAAAATGTGTGTCACTTGACCTTTGCTTTTAGCCGTCGAAATGGTACGTTAGGGCAAGTCTGTTAATTCTGACGTCAGTGGTAGAAACAAAAGTGGGACGCCGCTGTGCGAAGATGCGATTTGCAGTAGTATAGGTGCAAGATCTTGGCAACACTTTTGTGTGTGTGGTTTCATACTAATGATTGTTCATGGGTCATCTCCCTTGTTTCTATTATCTATTTAAATACTGCATAAGAATCCCAACTGTCCGGAGCCAGTGGGACTATGGATTCCCATTGGGATAATGAATCAGCCATTACGACATCGCCTAACACATTAAAAGTATGTCAAAGAAAAAAATACCGCAGCGAATGCGATCTCTCACAACAATGACTGAAAAGGTTTCTTTTGGGTATCCCCACCTGCGCATATATTTTGTACCTAATTCTTGAATACATTATTTCAGGTATTGGATGGTTTTGTTCCCGCTGTAAATAAGGCCTACTCCGTAAAAGTGTATCCGCCACCGGCCATGCCAAGAGATTTTGTGCCTTCCATCATTAGACCTTCTCGGTTCAGTTCTGTGGAGGAAAGTTCTGCTCCGGAAATAAGAGACAGAGGTCAGTGATCCCTTATTCACTTTTTACAAAAGAACAAAAATTGACATTGAAATGATTTTATAAAAATCATAGCAGAAGAGAAAAGGAAGCTGGAGAAGTACCGGGCTGTTCGGATCTGGTCACTAAACAATAGTAATTTAAAAAAAAAAACATTTTGATTCTAAATTGAAGACTTCTTTTTCAAAAAACGCTATTCGCTCACATATAACTGTTTTTTTTTTTTTTTACATTTTTTTGTTGCTTTTGAGATGCATCGATTTCTTCAATAAAATCTTTAAAAAACCCATCTAAAAATAGCTTAATCATGTTTAAAAAAAGTTTTTTCAAAAATCATTTTTAAATATTTATTTTTGAAAAAAGATAAAAATTAAAAAAGGCTTCTGTAAAATTTTTAAATGGACGAATAGCGGGTGTTGAAGAAAACAGTCTTCAATTGTGGCCTCTCACAATACTGAGGTTATCTTGCACTCCGAAATGAGGTATTTTATTTAAGGCTATGGAATGGGAAGTAATGCAAAATCATGTGTTTTCGGTTTGAGAATTTGATGGCCTAGAAATATCGTAGATGATTTAATTAACTACCGCAAGTAGAACACACCTTGACCTTTCGTATAACCGTTCATTTTTTTGTTGTGTCTTTTTATAAGCCTAGAAAAAAATAAAGTATCAGACATTAAAAAAATGTTTAAAGCGCAAACTCTCCTACTTACAAACCCCTTTTCCGATATTGTATTGTTCATTGTGGTAAATTAAGTTTTTTAGAATATGACCGTAAAACATTTCAATAATTATGTCTGAGCTTTACAGAATAGAATAAAACAAGCATTTTGGTGATGGTTTTTTTCCGTAAATCGAAACATGCAGCCTATGTTAAGCGGGACTTTCAACCTTGTCGCCACCTGCATAAGGAGCGCGTGCTTTCGTTGGAGTTTTAACCGGTGGATGGCCTTAATCAAATTTAATATTTTCATTGTTAAAATTCCAGGTTTGAGACGACACGATCTGAGTGCGAAACACAGAGGAGCTCTGCTGGGCGAAATTCCAACTACAGTACCTGAAGAAAAAGTGGACAAAACTACTGAAAAACACCAAAATAACCCGTCTAGCCAATCTATCGAAGAACGAATTGCAGCTGTTACCGGAAGAAATGTTAATTTCGTATCTGACTCACCTCAAGATGACTCAAAATCAAGTCAAAAGGGACTTTCTTTTGAAGAAACAATCGCAAACATCACTGCCTCGAAAACAAAGAATCAAATCGATTCAAATTTAAGTCAAGACAAACCCGGTGTTTTTAAGCCTTTCTCTTCGAATTCTGAGAAACAGCTGCGTTACGAGAAGTATTGTGCTATGAAAGAAGAGGGGCTTGTTGTGACAAGCGATAGCTTGCACGCCAGCGGAGAGAAAACTAGATTGACAGATTGGGAGAAAGTCAGGGAACTGTCGGAGTTCGAGAGAGCGTGCAAATTATATAAGCCGCTAACTGGACTAATGAATGATAGGTAATTATGTTTTTTTTTTTATTACAAAAATAAAAACACTTTGCTGTCGCCACTGAAGAGATAAACCGGTAGAAGTGTACTGTTGGCTTGTCCACGCGCCCGAATTAACCTAAATATCAAAATTATTTTTGTTGATTTTCGTTTTTTTTTAATATATTTTAGTGATAATAATAAATTAAAAATTATTTGTTCCACACAGGAGGCCCCGAGGGAAATATTTCATTTTTGGGGATGCTGTGTGGAGAGTCATTTTTAGGAAAGGAAGGAGTGAACCTGGGTCTTCAGGAGACCCATGTTGTAGGAGGGAGGAAACACAGAGACTGGCAAATCATTTCACAGCCGAGCTGTTGATAGTGTAGTAAAAGTGACTCGTTCTGACAAAAGTCAAACATGTACAAATGTTGGGCGTGTGTTTGGCATGTTTCTCGACTGTGTACCGGTGCCGAAGGGATCAATGATATTAGTTCCTCGGAGCATCTTTCATTGAAATACCGGTAGAACGTGGATAGCACTCCCACTAGATATATGTGCTCCAAAGATTGCAAACCGTCTATTACGATAGGGGAATCTATCAAACGAACTACATATCTGTGTCTATACGCAGTTGAAGATTTAAAAAAAATTATTTTTCAGTCAAGAGGTGGCTGCCAAGTTCAACAGTGGGGCGCGCTTGCGATTTGTAAGGGTCAGCAGTTGTATACTATTGGTCTCCCGGGGGCTAAGGATTTAAAATATCTTATTTGCATAATAAAGTCAATATTTAAAATTTTGTTTCCAGATTCGTGTCGGCCACCCGTCCGGACACGGACATCGCCACCCTGGACAGACAGAGCTCCTCGTCCTACGCCACCCCGGACATGATGGAGGCGGCCAGGGTGGGCATGTTCGGCCGCCTGACCAGGGAGGTCACCAAGTGGATCCCCGACTCCATGCTGTGTCGGAGGTTCAACGTGGCGGAACCGTATCACGATGGGTGAGAATATTGTATTTATTTATGTTATCCAAATTGGATACACGATGTAAGTAATCAAACAAGGTGAAGAGACGTGACCCGCCTGAGTCGAGACTCACATTAATTATTAATTTTATTTCTAAATAATACAAACAATATTGATATTTAAAAAGATTTTTTTTTTTATTATTCATTATGTAGCACAAACTTCGTATTTACGTTTTTCAAGGGAAAGATAAAAAAAATGTGTAAATCCGAGGAAAATTTAAAACTGTAATATATAATTGATTTGCTAAATACCTACTCAATTTTCGAACCATTAATATGAATAAACTGTAAGACTACTTTACTTTGAAAAACCATCAAACCACATTTTTTGTCATTATTTTGATCTGAAAAATCCATGCCTCTTTTCTTCTTGTAGTGGAAATAATTTCCGATTTTACTCACATGTTGAAAATTCAACTAGTTTGCGATCTTTAATTGGAAAAAACTTTTTATGATAAAGTCAAATTTCCTGCACAACATTATTTTGACAAAAGATTTACAACAAATTTGACTTTTCCCGCAGAAATCGCAACTTATTACAAAAACAATATTTTTAATATAACGTTACTTAAATATGTATTCCCAAAAAATGAAAATGGAAAAAAAATGTCTCAAAAATATTGACCTTCGTAAAGAATACAATGTTTATTTAAGCATAATGAATAAGATTAAGAAAGGGACGTGCTTAGATGGTTTGGGCATGTAGAGCGGATGAACAGAGAAAGGTGTGTAAGGAGAATATATAACGACAAAGTGTAGAAGAAGTCAAGGACGCTTGAGGAAGACAAGGCACGATCAAGTGAATTCAATTCTCGAGTCCGTCTATCCCAAGAATCAGAATAACAAAAAAAGTATGTATGTGATGATCCATGAATGTGAATGAAGTAAGGTAGTGTGTACCGAGATAGAGAAACGGCGATGGTTAGTTACAGTTAAATAGTTATATCAATTTCAAACAATATGAATTAGATAAACTTATCGTTTAATCCAAGTAAGGTAATTCTCTCCATCATTGCACAAGCAACAATTGCTGCTTTTTATGACGAGCGTAGATAGAAATCAAACATTTATTCATATCTCTGCAATCTTTGTCTTAATATTGAAAAGAAAAAATAAATAATGTTTTTATTTGTTTCAGACGAGGCAATTCAAGCAAAGACAAGAAGAAACTGACTTACTCAATCTTTGAATACCTCGAAACTCCGGTGCACAACAAACATAGTTTTCTCAAAGAACACACCGGAGGCGGGAATTTAGAAAAAAGAAAAGAAACCAATCAAGAGCATAGAAGAATATCAGAGAATGAAAGAGACCCAACCAAAACACCCAAAGAAAAGGGTGCCGATGAAGTGGAAAAGAGAAAAGGGTGCCGATGAAGTGGAAAAGAGACCAGCTGGAGAAAAGTGTGCAGATGAATCGGAAAAAAAACCAGAAGGAGAAAGGATAAATTTGAAAGTAGTAGAGGTATCAGTTAAAACCAGGCGTTTGACTGTAGCAGAATTGTTTCTACAAGAAAAGGAGAAAGAACGCGAAATTTTAATGAACAGAAAAGTTCAGTTGGAATTTAATAAAGAAGTTCACAAAGACAAAAGTTACGAACCGGAAGAAGTTAAGGAAACCATTGACAATTTCAACAAAATAGATCTTTACAAAGCCATCTTTCTCAGTGACAGTGAACCAGATGATTCAGAAGATGCTTCGAAAGAAAAAGATACCGAAATTGAAGAAAACTCAGCCGTGACGAATGCCTTTGATTCTCCTCCAAGAAATGTGGAAAGAAATGAATCACCCCCTAAAGGGATTTTTGCAAATTTGAATTTTGACAAGTTGAATTCTTGGCAGAATAGTTCCACCAGAAACAATGAAGACATCATCAGTTCAAATAGAGAAAAAGCTTTCACAAACAGTACAACAAAAGAAGGCATAGAAGCACCATCTAAAATAGTTGCGGCTACTGGTAGAAAAAGCAGATTTGAACCAATTGATGATCAAAAAAGTTGCTTCGAAGCTATTGACTCTGGAAAAGGCAGATTTGAATCAATTAACTCTGGAAACAGCAGATTTGAATCAATTAACTCTGGAAACAGCAGATTTGAATCAATTGACAGCAGACAAGAACCGATTGAAGCAGATTTATATGGACCAAAACTACCAGAGAAGCATATTTTCAGACCAAAGCAGGCCAAACCAGCAGATAACCAATTCAAAATAGATTCTGTGGAAGTTCCTGATGTATTGATGGTGGTGGAGTCGTCCAGTTCGAGCGACAGTGAAGGGGGACATTGGGTAGAGGCGGCCAAAACTAAATCCAAAAAGAGCAAAAAAGAAAAGAAAGTGAAAAAGAGCAAAAAGAAAAAGAATGAACACAAACACAAGTCTAAGAGGAAACACAAAAGTAAAAGAGGAGATGATTGAAATAATGATTTTTTTTCTCTTGTTGAGATAATAAAATGAATTAATAAACTTTATGGTGTTTGATTTAAAAAAATATGTTCTTATTTTTTTTTTTTAATATTCTGTTGTAATAGGCATGGAAATATGTACGAATAAATAAATAAAAAAAATCGCTGGAGTCCAAAACACCATGTACATGTTTTACTCCAAATAAGCTTAGAAATCACGGGCTAAAGTTTGCTGGCTACGTCCTGATACATCCTGTATATTCGAGCCAAATAATTTTATCAATGCCAACATCAAAAGCGTATCAAAAGTATTAATAATTTCTGTAAATAAATGACTGATGATAGTGTTAACATGAATAATAATACGTACAACTGTTAATTAGAACCCCGATAATTCAAAAAGACCCGTAATTCGAAATTTTTGACAAAAAAAATCCTTTGCTTTTTTACTTGATTTTTAATTCGAAATTTATTTTGGTCTGTGCATGAAAATTTATCTACAATACGAAAAAAATCGATTTGTTCGCACAATTATGTGATTTATTTATTAGCAAGAAACAAACAGCTTTTAATACAGATTTATATAAAAGGATGTTTAACAAAAGGTAAGCCAACAAAGTTTCTTATGCTACTAGTGGTTAAGTACAGATGTTTTATTAGATAAAACAAAATAAGAAGGAGAGGGGGAGAGAAAGAGGAAGATAGGACTGGGTCAGGAGCTGCTCTGGATACATTTTATACTCGTGCATCAATTTACGATCGTACGTATTACTTCAGTTTGATATTTTGAAAGGGTATTGTGAAGAATGTCGATATTGTGAAATTGTCCGTTATATTGCGCACAAATACAGGGAATTGGAGAATTTATCCTAAGATTGGTCCTGCATGCGGGCAAATAAAAAAAATCGGTTTGTCGGGTTGGTCTAGATGGTATGTGAATGTTTATAAAGTTAATGAGCTCTAGCGAGTCCAGGCTATTATTCATAATTTTAAATGACGTAATTTGATTAAATATTAAGTGTCGCGTTTGTGATTAGATCTCTGAGAAGAATGTGTGGTAAAACCATGTATGACCGTGTAAAAAATATTGAGATTCCCAAAGAATGCAAGGTTGATGTAATTGTAATGGTTGAGTTGAAGAAAGGGATGCTTAGATGGTTTGGACATGTAGAGCGGATGAACGAAGGAAAGACTAAGGAGAATATATTATGTTAATGTAAATAATAAATAAATATTATTTAAGATAAATTACTTTATTTATTTATTTTGAAAAAACAGTTAATAACTAATACTATATATATATATCACAAAATGAAATATACAGGGTGTGTCGCAAAAGTTCGAGTTCTTTTTTTTCAGACAATTTATTGCCAATAAACATACAAACACTTAATATTCTTCAAAATTCTGCCGTTGGGCGTCAATACACTTTTTGTAGCGTTTCTTCCAGTCTTAGAAGACACCCTGGAAGGCAGAAGACGGAACCCCCTTAAGGCACTGCGTCGAAGCGGTTTTCACCCCAACCAACGTCTCCAAATGGGGTCCCTTTAGGCTTCGCTTGATGCGGGGGAACAAAAAGGAGTCCGGGAATGTACAGCGGTTGCGGCAGTGTCGCCACGCCTTGCTTAGTGAGGAACTCCTGGACGACGAGAGCTGAGTGTGAGGGGGCATTGTCGTGATGCAAAATCCAGGTGTTGGCGATCTCCTTTCGAATCCGGCGAATCCTCTAGCGCAACCGTTTCTTTGTCATGTCCCACTTCTCCGCTATTAAGCGGACACTGAGACGACGATCAGAATGCAACACTTAACTCATTTTTGTGACGTTGTCATCAGTTTTGGAAGTTGACGGTCGTCCAACGCGCACATCGTCTTCAATTGATTCCCGACCGTTTTGGAATTGTTTGTGCCACTCGTAAACTCTTGCCTGTGACATGGGTTCATCTCCGAAGGCTTCCCGAATCATGGCCAGGGTCTCGGTTTTTTTCAGCCGAACGCAGAATTTGATGGCTGCCCGCTGCTCTAGCAAATGTTGCATCTTGATTTCCGACGCACTGACAAAACACACTTTGCGCGGATCACTGTGCTAGCACTACCGTTGCTCGGAGAGGACTGAGCATCGGCGCGTTTGGCAGCTGCGACTTCCCCCTACCATCCCCACCACTGGGCGCATCCCGCTATCTCTTCTAGCGCAGTCAGGATTTTTTTTCTCGATACTTTTGGGACAGACCCTGTACACATGAAATTAGAGCCGAATCGAAGAGGACAGATTTATTAAAAAAAAATTATAATTGAAATAATTAAGGAATTACGTTTATAGCTACACACATTTCTACATGACTTTAGATAAGTTTCTTTGTTTGTCTTTATTATCCTATGCATTCCTGTAGAGATAAGAATAATTGATAATAAAATAACACGTGTAGAAACTGTACAATCCTAGCCCAATACATATGGAAGCTACTAGCCAAATGATTCAATTATCCGATGACTTTCTAAGTCTGCGTTTCATTTGCAAATACTTACCCGAGGTTCCTGAAGAGGAAGCTGGCGATTTATAGTCCACGTCACTGGTGTGAGCGTTCCAGTATAAGAGTGATAAAAATGGTTTTAAAAAAGGTTACAAATAGGTACATAATAGCTAGTTTGTCCTTAAGCATGTTGTAGGTCATTTAGAAAATCGGCCCTTTTCGACACTTGTAGATTAATTTCTAACAGTAATTTTTATAAATTTGAATATAATTTATATGAGTAAGGTAGTATCCTATTGGCAGTGCTTACCCCTCCCAGAACATGGGCTGCAGATACCACAAAAACAAAAAGGTGGGTAGTTATTTATAATTCAAATCTTCTATTCTATATTCCTTGTTTCACTCCCGCCTAGGAAAGGCGTTGCAGCGCTGGTAAGATCCAGTCCCTTAGCTTGAAGATCCGGGTGAAAACAGAATAGCTGTTGACCCTGCAGGAGGTCCTGGCGGCGTTCAGGGGACCCACACTGACAATGCCTCGGAGGTACCAATGTGTCTTATCCCATCGATCTTCAGCATAGAACACAAATCCGGCGCCGCTGTCCTCTAGGCAAAGGGCGGAACCTAAAAAGAAGTTAAAAATTATCATTGACGTGAATAGAAGGACCAAACTGGAAAAAAAAGACCACTGAACTGAAGGTAATTCGTAGAAAGGTGCACTTCTATCACAAATTTGTTATACACAGTGCATGGAAACTAGCGGTACAAACGGGAACCTGGTGAATCTACATCACATAGAGAACCCGAGTACATATTTCGATTATTTAAAAAAAATGCTTTTTCTTTTTTTTTGGCAACTGAAGGTGTAAAATTTTTTTTAAGAGCCGGGTCTCCACTTTGACGCATAAAAAACACTAAACAACTGATGGTGACCGTTTTTTTTTCAAATTTGACCTAAAAAATTCCAATTTTAGGATTAAATTTGGAAAAATATTCAGTCATTGCAGGGTTACATAACACATGTTTATTGCTTTCTTAAAAAATCCAACTTTTGACTCGATTTACTCCAAAATGAAAGCTTTATTAAAAAAAAATGAAAGCTTTATTATCACTTGTATCACGAGTTTCTGGACACCATGTATACCGATATGTAAACGAATGGTTGTCACCAATTTATGTAAAATCTCTTGACTCCTAGGCCCCAGACAGGCCAATGAAATTGATCATCTGTTCAAGAAAGAATTTTGATATTTGGAAATGTTTGATCTATTTCATCAGAAGTAAGGAAAAATTGAACTTAGTTCGGACACTCCTACAGCACACTTCACTCAGTTACACTTCTGTCAGTTTATGACTTCAGTGTATATAATATGCGGTATATATATGTTTCCAAGAATCCAAACTGCTCTCAACTGTCTGAAGCCAATGGGACTATGGCATCTCCATTTGGGTATTTTGTGAGGCTGAAGGTAGCGAGAGGAGAAGGAGATGGGACAGAGGAAGCTGAGGAAGTATATATGATATTGACTCACCATTTGTGTACCCCGCGCACATCTTGTCCTCAGTGAGGTACCTTGAGAAATTGTGCTCGGACATTTCATGTTTGCACTGGGTGAAATTGACAATAGGAAGAGTCAGTGCTTTTAGTTCTGGTGACCTTTCCCCAGTCTCTGTGACCCCCCACCCTGCCACCTGGAAACAAAGCTTCCAGAATTACTGGAATTATGGACTATGAAAGAGGTGATTATTACACATCCAGCGGGTATTCATGGATTTAGGAAAATCTGTTGGTAAATTTTTTCAAATTATTTTTAAAAAATTATAAAAATAAAAATACTTCCAATAGATTTTGCCATAAATGATACAAAAAAGAGAAATGGGCTTTTTTATGTGAGTACTAAACAATAATTCCAACTGCTCATAACCGTCTGGAGTCAGTGAGACTATGGCAATACCCAAGAAGGTAGTGGGGTGGGGAAAGAGATTGGGAAGAAGAAGGTGGGGGAGTACCTGGCTATTCAGATCTGGTCACTCAAGTAATGTTTCGATCCTGAATGGTGGTCTTTCACTGGGGTGATACTGAAAATATCTCCCACTCTGGAACGTGCCGCAAATATAATGCAATACATATTATTTTAAATGAATAAATTGTGAAATAACACAAATAAAATTTACTTGGCCATTCCAGATTTGAACCCGCGACCTGCAGATTCGTAGCCGAGGATTGTAATCACTTAACCACGGAGGCCGTCGAAGGCTATTAACCATTATTAGTATGAACCCGCGAACATCGTTCTCCCATATTTTGCTCGCATTTATGCACAGCAGTGCTCCGCCTTTATTTCTACCTATACACCAAATGCACAGCTTTCATTGCATAGCCGCCTTGATAGTCCCCGTGCAGTTTGGTCGTAGCTCGGCGACAGTCGGCACAAACTATAACTGTAACTCCATATCTCCCTTTGTTTTTATTATCAACAGAATTTACCTTGCCGTTAGAGTTGTCCCGTGTGTGCGCAATCTCAAACTCCTCATTTGCTTGTTCAAAGCATACGGGGTTGACGGAGTCCGAGAGAGTGAACGGCGTAGTCAGGACTATGATGGCCATGTCGGCCTGCTGGTTCAGTTCGTCACCTCCGTAGGCTTCATGGAGCAAGATCTGGGCCACCTAAATAAACACTGGTTATTTTAATTCAAACCATTTACAAATACTTTTTATATATTATATATTTATAATACACGGTGTACCACCATGTTTCCGGAAGACTATAGCCAGCGAATCCTGAGCATATTTGGAGTAAAAAAATTGGATGCCATTTTTGTATTCGATGACATTTAAAAAATTGGATGCCATTTTTGTATCCGATGACATTTAAAAAATTGGATGTCATTTTTGTATCCGATGACATTTAAAAAATTGGAAGCCATTTAAAAAATTGGATGCCATTTTTGTATCCGATGACATTTAAAAAATTAGATGCCATTTAAAAAATTGGATGCCATTTTTGTATCCGATGACATTTAAAAAAAACTCTTACTGTCTGTTATCTTATTTTGTTTTATTTATTTATTTATACTCCTAAAACAGGCTTTTACATAAAGGTGATACAATAAACCTTAAGTACATTTACACGTCACAACTAATAGAACTGACACATATTGCGACCGGTCAGTGGCTGAGCTAGCATCACGTTTGGGTGTCACACAGGCGTCGTGAGTTCAATTCCTTGGCTGGCTAAGTCCTCCATTTACGACACAAGCAACATCGTCCGATTATTGTGATGGTTGTAGTAGATTTTCAAATATTATCCGGTTAATCGTAACCAGGGAATATTTGTCTTTCTTTTATTAAAAAAAATATATTAAAAATATTTCAATGGATCACGAGAGACATCTGTACCGTGCTTCGGGCACTAAACGGAGTATGTATTACGCGATGCGCTAAGTTAGTGTGATGATGTATTTTTTTTTTTGCTTTTAATTTTTAAAAATGTCATCGGACAGCAAAAATGACCTCTACATAATATCCCAAAAACTATTCAAGAAAAAAAGTCATCAACATTTTTTACTCTAAATATGGTCAGGAATTGCTGGTTTAAAGCCCACCGAGTATATGCTGTTGCATCTATTAAACTCGATTTACATCTACCGGCAACACGCAGTGCAGACACGGCAAAATTAACGCAGTCACGCACTGTGCAATGTAAATACTCTCTTCTACGTCATGGCTGCCACTAAACGTGTCTGCGCTGCATGGTGCCGGTAGATGTGAATATACCTGTTGTTTACACAAATCTGAGTTTGATGTCGGTCATTGGGTTTGAGGAAAACTTTAATACGAGTATGGAGATCTCTCTGTGTGTTTTGGAGACATACTCGTACAAGAGATGACACTAATTATCAATAAGCAATATCCTAGTACTATCTCTTATTGATATAGACATATATTATTGCCGCATTTGGGCAATTTTATCAGAACAATTGTTATCGCCGAGTGGATAGCATCATTCAAACGCTTTGTTCTTTATCTATCGCTGACCTCCGTCCCCCACATAGCTTCACATCCATTATTATAATAATTCGCAAAGGGAGAAAAATAGATAAATTCAGCGGTGATTAACCTATACAGGATCGATCCAAGAACCCCTGAGAAGCATCAAAACGATGAGTGATCTTACATATGAATTGATTCTTGGGGATGTTCGATTGCTATCGAGTTGTGTCGATTCTGATTTGGACAAAAATAATTAAATTGATCTCGCAGGTAATCAAATTATTTACACGTTCGATTATCCTTTTACAAAACACCTGTATAAGTGTGAAGTAGCTGATGACTTCAAATAAGTTGCAGGCAATAGGTGCGGATGTGTTTTAAAAGTAAATAAAAGTTCCAACTGCTCGGAGCCAGTGAGACTATGGCATCCTTAATTCGGGTATGTAAGATAGGAAAAAAGATAAATAAATGCGCCCAAACCTCAGATCTCTGAACGGTCATACTTCCTCTCTCCCTTTCATTATCCCAGTCTCTGTAGAACTTCCCCGCAGATACTCTGTACGGGGTGGCGGGATAGGGCAGTAACTTGTCGGGGTTCCAGAAGCAATGTGCGGCTGCGAACAAAAACATACTGTATATATTATACATGCAGAGGCGTGCCGTCCATATAGGTACATAAGCACTGCCTATCCCATCTTACTCGCATGAAAATATAAATAATATCAAATTTTTCCTACAAATCAAACTTCTTTTTCAAAAACACGAAACGTACCACGCCGACTGCACAGCTATAACGTGGCAAAGGCAGGAACTAATTATACAAAATGACGTGCTTTTCAGCACTGCTAGCAAATCTAGCTATCAGTGCCATCTGTAGGCATATAATCATATTAATTAGAAAATACTAAAAAAATAATGATAATGTCATATCTTTCTATCAAAATATATATTATGGTCTGTGTTTATTTAGAGGAAAAAATGTGGAAATTTTATATATCCAGCCTTGCAATATGAGTAAATGAAGAGATTATTTGGATATTTTGGTGGCTTACGTAATTCTAAACAACATCGGCTACAGCCAGCAGCTCAGCCATTAGCGAAAACTGTCAATTTTTGTCTGGGGTAATTTTTAAAATATAAATTATTTAGGTGTTTTTCCTACTGCCTACCCTGTATAAAAACTCTGTCCACGCCACTGCATACATGCAGCAACACAATGTTGTGTTTTTGTTTTTATAATATTTATTAACTCTGTATTGACATTTGTACTTGCTCTTCTGTTGTTCGGACTCTCGACATGACCTTCCTCGGGTTTCCCGATTCATCTACCATTAATAGGTAATTATGAATTAAAAATATTGCATTATAAGATAATACTGCAAGCAGTCCAGCCTATTGCACATGACAAATGAATAATAATTGCCTTAGGTCATTCTCTGACGGTCTGGTAGGGAATCGACATAAACCTCATGCGTGATACTGACAGGGCACTATGCCATACATTTTAATGGGCTCTAGCTCACGACTCGAGGGGGAAGCAGGAGCTGCGTGACATACTTCTGTTATACCACAAGCTGGACAACAATTCAGTAGCTTCTCGGTAAACACGCATCCAGTAAATCTACGCACTGCGTTTCGATCGTTTACGCGTCATTCATCCTTTGAGTTCAAACATGGAGCGGGTATGAATTTTCGGCTAATAATGGAGGTGGAGAAATATGCACGCCTATATAACTATAAATTACCAGTATATACATTGAAGGGGCAACGGAGAAGGCTTGGTGTGGAATATGAAGACTTCTTATATTTCAAGTAATGTGCTGGACCAGTTCTTGGAATGTTTTTTTTTGACATTTGATACATTTGCCGGAATTTGACATCATCTCTGGACAGTTCTTTGGCAGCAATAAATAACCTACAATGAATGTTACGTTCAATGTAAAGGTGAACCTAAAACCTTCTCCTTTTTTGTGTCGTTCGAAGGAATAAATAGCATACCAGAAACTCGTCTTCACTTGATTCACTCGACATTTTTCGATCTTGACTTTGAATCCGATGACGTTCAGCGGTAAATGTGACAACAGAAATCTGTAATACCTACAATTTACTGGTGGCTACAAATCACTGCAGACCCGTTAGAGAGTCGATGGAGGAAATATCGCGAAACATTTTCTGCGTTTTTACTGCACCTGGTTTTTGACGATTCCCTACTGGACCATCGGAGAGTGGCCTTATTCGTCAGTCTTCGGAATTTTGTTCGTTGGGCAAATAATGCAATATGCGTAATGTGGTAATATGTTTCATGTCCCAAATAGGTACCTATGTATATTAATTACATTATGTAAAAAAGAAAGTTGAAAAAATGAATGCTGTCCATTCACATTTCCGCACTGATTTTCACGTATCCTGACCCCTCCGCCCCGCCAGCCAGTGTTCCCTGCGCCTGTCCTTTAGGCCACTCTCTGACGGTACGGTAGGGAATCGACATAAACCGGGTGCTGCAAAAATGCAGGCAATGTTTCGCGATATTTTCTCCATCGACTCTCTGACGGGTCTGCAGTGATTTGTAGCGGGGCCGGTAAATTGTCGGTATTGAGGTGATTTTCTCACGAAAACGGCGCTATAGAAGTAATCCAATTATTATTATTTATTATTATTATTATTGCACATTTCTGTTATGTTTACCGTTATCGGATCTGTCAAACTCAAGATCAAAAAATGTCGGGGGAATCAAGTGAAGACAGGGCTCTGGTATCCTATTTACTCCTTCGAATGAGACAAAAAGGCGGAGGTTTTGGGTCCACCCCTACAATGAACGTAATATTCATTGTAGGTTATTTGTTGCTACCAGGAAACTGTCCGAAGATGATGTAAAATTCTAGCAAATGTACCGAACGTCAAAAAAAACATTCCAAGAACTGGTCCAGCGCGTTGCTCGTTGGATATTACAAAAATGAATGCCAATATGAGGGAGTGCGTTAGTGCTGAGGAAAGAGTTTTAATAACCCTTTAATGCATATGCCAGTAATTTATAGTTATAAAGGCGTGCATATTTCTCTACCTCCATTATTAGCCGAAAATTCATACCCGCTCCGTGTTTGAATTCAAAGGATAAATGACGCGTAAACGATTGAAACGCAGTGCATAGATTTACTAGGGGCGTGTTTACCGAGAAGCTACTGAATTGTTGTCCCGCTTGTGGTATAACTGAAGTATGTCGCGCAGCTCCTGCTTCCCCCCCGAGTCGTGAGCTAGAGCCCATTAAAATGTATGGCACAGTGCCCTGTCAGTATCACGCATGAGGTTTATGTCGATTCCCTACCGGACCGTCAGAGAGTGGCCTCAGTGAGCCGCAGCGGCGTTGGCGGATTACTACGTTCAGAAATCATAATAACGGTCTCATCCAATTCTATTTATACAACACCAGAAAAAAACTTCATTTAAAAAATTGACAAATTTGGATTTTTTTCGGTCCCTTTGAAAACAAGAGTTTCATTGTATATTTTCATATTCATGTTTTTTTACAATATTTAATTTTTATCTATAGAGACGGTATCAAAACATATAAGCAAATGCGTCAAATCATTAATTAGCTTTGTACCGACGGGCTAGACAACGCATGTGAGGCGCTCCCAACTAGCAAGTAAGTTAATAAATACTTGAACATTGATGGGAAGATCCGAACACACTATTATACTCACAATTGATTTCATACACTTTATTTTACCCTTTTGACAGCTAAATTATCTGTTTGCTGGTTGGGAGTAACTCACGCGCATTGTGTGAGCCATCTGTACGAAGTAATATTTACAGTTAAAATACCAGAGAGACCGGTTTATTCCTTGTTTAGGACGATTCCTGTATTATTATCACAATAATATAAATGTTGACCAAAATATGTTTTATATAAACAAACACACAATACATCCTATCTGCAACAAAGTTCCCCATCGATTTAAATATTGCAAATTCTAAGATTTATAACCTTGGACTAGGTCAAGGATTGCATCGCATACAGTTGGTGAAGTTGACCTGGAACTTATAATATTTAATCCATATGTAAGTCCTATAATCTATCCACGTTAAGAGGTTAACTTGTATGTCACTAACAAATATATACGTGGGAGATCCCATGCACTATTTTATGCTCCAAAAGTGAGAACTTCTGTTTATCAACTGTTTAACAATGCTGCGTTGACTGTTAACATTTTTCATCGATAAACATCACTTAGACAGTTTAGCAACCATTTTTTGATGCCTATCACAAAATAACCATAAAGCTGTCCCGGTGACCCTTGCATATTTGCTGTCTTGTAGTGTTTTAATCAACCTTTTCCAATTGCATATATCTAATCTTATCACCAAACTTCCTTCTGTTACCTACTTGTCCATGTATATTTTTTACCATTTTTTTCTATACTTTTTTGCTCTACACTCGTAATCTTTTTAAAAATTTAATGAATAAGCGTCTTATTGAGACCATGGTAAATAAATACGTACCGCTGATGACAAGGTGTGTGGCTATTAGGCTCCCCGCACACACCTGCTCCAGCATCTGCCCTTTCTGTTTGTAGATCCCCACGTGCCAGGGGAAAGAAACCTTCCTGGCTATCTGTCCATTGATAATTAAGGAAACTCCTGACGACTTCTCATAACCGCATTCTAAAAATATAGAAAAGATTACACCGGATCCAATGAGCTCTAATTCAAAAGGTTTGGCATAAAATTCATTGTTTTTTTTTTTAAGAAACACTTGTAAAATATGTTGCCCAGACACAAGTCCCATTCTGGACTATGCTGTGGAAGTCTTTTGTTTATGGTCGAACTATAATTTAGTTTCGCACAATCTCAGTGCCATGTGTTTTGAACATTAAACTAAGCCCTATTAACTGTCACCCTTACCCTCCATCGGGCGAAATTCTACAAAAATCCCTCCAAATATTATATTTCTGTTTCCAAATACACTCAATTTATTAAATTTGTGGTCACTGTTGGTCACAGACCTCAAACAACCTAGTGGGCCTTCCACACGACTGGTTTGTCCGATATTGACTTACTGCGTCGAAAGATTTGACCATTTGGTCGCTGTTTCCTTAAGTCGAAACCACTAGCAGAAAACCGTCCCAGACGTCTTTGTCAAAAACAACAAGATTCTTGACTCTCGACTTGAACAGACCACATCTCTTCACCTTACTTGCTTACTTGTGTATCTTTTATCCAATACCTATCTTATAAATTTATTTTGACCATTTTTTAAATCCAATATTTATAGGAATTTTTAAAAACAGAGCACATTATGGCTTCTGAGAAATGTGTGAGGAATAATTATTGTATGACGTACTCTAATGCAGAAGGCGATTTATTATAATTTAACCTTATCTAGGCGGGTGTTGCATATGTGATCCATCGGCAGCTATCCTCTACGTGGACGTATCACATGGGATCCAAGAAGTTTCACTAAAACACATGCACTGTGTCAAAACGTTAACGAAACGAAACAAGTGTTCGAGGGGCCACCCTCCCATCCCACTGCTTGCTGTTTCTCATTGGGGCTGCCTGTGTCTTCCCAGAAGCTGTGTATTCTGTTCTTGCATTGTACGCTGCCATGAGAAAGTGAGTTTTATTTTTTTTATTTCCATTCTATCGTCCTCTCCTAATGTGCATTACTGTTTATAAATGCTGTTTCTCCACTAGCTTCAATAAAAGGAACTAACTGGCTACGGTGGTTGTAAAAAGGGGCTGCTCTGCGACCTGCTGTGGTCTGACCCCAACAAGTCCACCGCCAGCTGGGGCGAGAACGAGCTTCACTTTTACCTTCGTCATTGAGATAGTGGCCAAGTTCCTCAACAAGCACGACTTTGACCTGATCTGCCGGGTGCATCAGATGGTAGAGGACGGGTATGAGTTTTTTGCCAAGAAGCAACTTGTCACCCACTTCTCGACGCCCAACTACTGCGGGGAATTCGATAATGCAGGAGCAATGATGTCAGTGAACGACACGCTGAAGTGCTCCTTCCAGATCCTCAAGCCGGCCGACAAGCGCCACCTGGCATACGTGCAGACCAATACCAACCGTCCCATCACGCCGCCCAGGGGCGTCACCAAGACAAAAAAGATTTTGAGAGCCCTATGGATCAGTCCCCCCGGCCACCATCCTACCCCGCCGCTCCCCCCTTTTAAGAATATTCTGTGTTATTTATCCTAAAAATATGGATAATAATTCATTGTCTTAGCTTAACACGTAATACCCGGAGGTTCAAAATAAAACACATTCGGCGATGGTGGGTCCAGATTGACCCGGCTGAAATGATGAAATTAAAAGGCTTTTTTATGCATTTTTCGTTCATATCCTTACTTTTATATAATATTATGTAATTCCTCATAAACTCATAACATATCCCTTGTGTTTCTTGTATGAAGATGGAAGTTTTAGAAATTAGTATTCCGTAAATGTTGCGGTTCGTCGATATACAGTAGCGCGGGTATCCCACGCGACAGCAAAACGACGACTGACTCACTCAATTGCGTCTCGAGACAGCTGCTGCTATGATGGTCAGGAGAATGAGGAGGGGGTAAGGACTCGTCCCAGGTGGAAGTCAGTGGAAGCGAACATTTTTTATTATTTTTGATTGTATATTTATTAACATTTTCGGGAAATCGACGGTGTGCATTTACAAGTATATCATGTATTATTTAAAATACCAGAAATAAAATCACTTATTTAATTCTTCCTTGTTGCTGTACCTCTAATAGAAAGATGTGTAAAAAGAAAATAAATTAAATTTATAGCCATATTACATGATGATTGCTTATGCAAATATTAGAAAATATTATATAATGGCGTTCTTATTTGAGTATTTAATTTACTGACACATTAATTTGTCACAATTAAAACCATTGAATGACATACATTTTAGTTAAAAATACTAAAATTTTATTTTTCAACAAAACAAATTTAAATGAACAATTTTCATTAAAAAATTAAAGGAATCCGGAATTTGACAAGTCCATTTGCAACGGATTCACTCAGATTTCCTACACTAACTGCATTATCACTTCCATTTTCACTTTCAGATATTTCCTCTAGTAATATGTCTTCCGGATCACTTTCAAATTCTGGATTCAATGATTCGAATTCCAAGTCGCCATCATCACTGATCTCACTGTTAAGTAGCTTTTCAATCTCATTATCAGCTAAATAATTTTGCCTTGCCATTGCGTTAGTACGGTACGAAATAAAAAAAAATAAAACAAAGTTATAAAAATATAATCACAATACTAGAAATGCGCCCGAATGGTTCACAACATCTGCGTGTTAAGGACTGCGAGAGACAAAGACGGAAAGATAGAGCGAGAGATATACTGTTTCGTCAGCTGCTCAAATTCAACTGAGACGAGATGGAGATTTTGCGTGTTTTTATAGACAATTATTCTAATAACTTATTTAAAACGTGTCCGATTTTAATCATTTTTGAGTCGAGATGTGGGTAAATATTTGATAAAAGAATAGACAAGAGGAAATTAGCCTAAACGAAATATTTGCGGCAAAATCTTTTATTTAAAAAACACTGGGTCAAATCAGACCCATCACCGGAGTCGAGGTGTTAAATACATTCTTGAATAGAATGGAAACAATCACTCTATCATTTGTATTAGCGTCTTGCAATATATCATAAGGAATAAATACAGTTAGCTTCTTTTTTTTTCAATTTAACATTAAATTTAGTTTTGATAATTTAACTGCAAAAATAAATTTGTAGAATAGACGTAATATAATAATAATATAAGAATAGGAAGTAATATTTGTACAGCGCCCATTAGGTGATTTTTCACAAAAACGGCGCTATAAAAATAATCCGATTATTATTATTATTATTAACTGCTTGAATGAGAACAAGTAAATGTTTAGGTATACATAAATCAATATTGTGCCGTGTAGGGACAGTCGGGGATTTTTAGAATCATTTAATAGTAACTTCGTTATTTATATCAAAAAGTAAAGTCTTAACGTGAGGACCGATAGAGGGACTCATCGGTCCTTAAAACGGTCCGGTAAAGTGGTGGGTGTCCTCGACTGTGTCAAAACGTGTCCCATGGTGGAACAGATTGCGTTGGCCAGCATTGAAGAGGTTGACAATTATGCACAATACACAAATAAGCAAACAAGGTTTACTGTTGCATTTCTAGTATCACATACTTATAGTCTTTCACAAACATTATGTATATTACATTCTTTATGTACTTTTATTTCTATTACTTTTATTTATTCACTACTGTCGCTAGATGGCGGTGCTCCGCAACTCAAACACAAGAAATCTTTGTCTATTGAGTTGGGCATTTTTTGTAAAATAAATTTATACTTTTTTGTAATTAGCTATTATATCTGTACTATTAAATATTTTATATGTATTTATACTAAATAAAAAAATTAAAAAGGTGAAGAGATACAGCTCGTCGTGAATACTTTTTTTTTTGGAACAGCATCTGGGATGTTTTCCACTAGTGGCGCTAGTGTATTGTAAGTTGTTGAGAGTTTTTGTCTATGGCCAGCAGTGGCTACAGAGTAATCGAAATTGAATTGTAGGCTTTTTAGCATTCGAGCAAAAATAAACATTACAGTTACGTCCGGTGCACAGTTAAAAGCGTCTTGTATAAATACTGCAAATAGAATCCAATATTTTGATGCGATCAAATGTAATTCTGATGCCAATAACTTTTTCACCGCTTTCCAGATACATATAAAATTCATACATTTTCTAAAAAGATGAAAATATACATGTATGCGCATAACTCAATACATTGTTATCCCAATTGCCTCTTTCGACACACTTCAAGAGGCCCAGAAAATCTGAGGTGTTGTATCTCGCCTTACACCTGGACTCGATAATGGTTCCAAAGGGCAACTTGGCTGTGCAGGGGATGACTTTGAACTTGCGATTCTTGCACACAAAGTCAAGCGTGTAGGAGATTACCATGTCACATTTTTCTAAAATAAAAACAAGAGAAACAGTTTTATAAATAATCGACAGCAACAGACTGGTTGTGGTGACATTATATCGAGAAGTGTGAGTTTTTGTTTCAGAAAGAGACCTTGAATGCCAAAAACCTTCCATCCCGGACACAAGTTTCCTGAATGTATCCTAAACATAACGATTTTTTTTTTTTCTAAACTGTACGTATCGATGAACATGAGCAGGCAAACATATCACAGGAATCTGCTTTCCCGTGTATATTTTCTATGAATCATTTATTCAATCAATCAAGCAAGCAATTAAAAAATAAAACAATCATTCAATCGATCGATCAATCAATCAAACAAAAAATCAATCAATCAACCAATAATGAGAACAATATTTTGATAATACAGTCGAATTTGGTTATAACGATCACGGCAATAATGAGTTCGCTGCTATAATGAGCAATAACCCAATGATATTGTAGTTCAGGCTATTTCTATCCAATCATCGGCGATTATAACGATTACGCTTCAGCAAGATATCGTACAAATAATATTTTCAACATAATTTCTATACTCGATTCAGCCTAAGAACAACCCGCTATTGTTCGAAATTAGGTTCGTACTGCGCATACCCCACCCTCCCACCTTCTTCGCATAACCCCGCGCACGGCTTTTGGCTACGCTCCGCTAATTCAGTAAGTTGTAGACTGTCTAGACACTCTAGACGGAGAAAGTGGTAGAGTACCCTTACCCCACCAGGCGGAGACATGCGGAGGCAGAGACATGCGCGCCCACAGGTTGTTCTAAAATTGGATATAGAATAGATTTATATCAATTTTAAAAGTTAGTAATAACAGGCAGAGGTGGCATGGAATATCATAGGAAAAATTGGGCTTTTTACATCTTCTTTTGTGTTACTACTCATCGTCAATTTTGTTTTCAAAATCAATAAAATTGTTTGAGTACCTACATCCCTCCTTAGGGTAAGTTTACATAGGGGCCGCTTTACCTATTTATCAAACGCGGCTCGCAACCTAAAAATGGATTTTATAACATTTTTGGGGATTATTTTATTATTTTATAATACTTGTAGCGAATATATGTTTATTAGTAGTTGGGTACTCACAATTTAAAAATAAATTATTTTGGATATAACGAGTAACGGATATAAGGAACAGATTTAGTCGGTCCCCTCGTGCTTGTCATAACCAAGTTTGCCTGTATATATGTATACAGACTACTTACAGCTTTTTTGTAAAAAAATCTCCTTCCAATCAGTCAATCAAACAAAAAAAGAAAACAAACATTGAATCAATTTTGAAAAAAGCATTAATTTGAATACTCACTATTACATTTGTAAAGTGGCCCCCAGTTATTGGTGTCAACGCACACAAGATTTGTGGAAATTGCATCCAGATCGTAATCATCGTGGCAGGAATACTGTATCCAGGTGTACTGAGGGACAAAATCCCCTGGCCCGAGATTTGGCAGTTGACATTTGTACATCCCCCCATCTGGATATTTCGGCAGAATGCAACCATTTTTATAAGGATTTCTGCAACACAAATTAAAAAAAAAATATATATATATATCTTAGTCCCTAAACGATGCCATTCTTTAAATTCTCATATTTACAAACCAATAATAAATTCCTCTGTTTGGCAGCTGAGATTATTAGATGAGATATTTATTAATTCAAAATAATGATAGTATTATTATGCAATGCGATAAACATAACGTTTTTAAATAGAAAAATATTCATTAAATATTTCATAAATTTACATAGGCTTAGCATTTATCAAAATATAACCAGTAATATTTCTTTTTCTCACCGTCCCATTGTAAGTTTTACAAAATATTTAAAATACGAATATGATTTTTAAAGTGGAGAAAAGTATTTTTAATCCTTTTTCGTTACGTTTTTGTAAATAGACATAACCAAAGATTTGTTATCGGCAATTCAAAAAAAAAAAACATTAAAGTTACATAATGTTCATGAAAAAATTAAACTACACACTGTTCTTTTTTCAATTTATTTTATCGACATGTTACAGAAAAACCTTCACAGCATTTTAAGGATATTTAACTTTTTAAATGATTTGTAAAACATGCCTAGAACGGTTAGAAATGTGTAATATTTCTGATTATATTTTAATAAATGCTAAGCCCGTGCAAATTAAAAAAAAATGTAATAAATATTTTTCTCTTTAAAAACACCATGTTTATCGTATTGCACAATAATATTATCATTATTTTGAATTAACAAATCATATTGTAAAATGTTTGTGTACAGAGCCAGGGAACATTTCTCCCTCTTCCTGTGTCAACTGTGGTTAGAGGTGCATAAATGTGGAGATAATCTTCTCTACCCAGTGAGCGGGCTGCCTATTGATACTGTAGGGCTTCTATGTATTTTTATTTCAAAGAATTGTAAACTGTGTTTTATGTGCTAACGGCACTTGCTGATAGCAATCTTATATTTAAGAACGCTCACTAAGGTAATAGAGGGTATGAGATGGAGTTTTCGCGGAGACGGAAGGGGTCGGTGCTGGGGGTTCGGCGGTAGAGGTTGGAGATGGAGGGACTCGAGTTCGATTTTAATTTGGAGTAAAATATTTTGGTTAAATCTATTATGTGTTTTCGGAGTGGAGGAATTTTCGAGCCCGTGTTAATCATGCTATTCCTGACGAACTAGGGACTTTTGGTGAATCGTCGGAGCAATGTATTCTGGAATGATTCTAGCCTTTTTTTATTTGAAGTAACCCATATGGGTGTTGCATATGTTAATTTTGGTCGGATTGTCGATGTGTAAATGAGAAGTTTGATTTTTAGGTTGAGTTTACTGTTGTAGCTGATAAGGGGGTATAGTGCGTTTGCTGTCCGTCTCGCTTTCGCTAGTGTTTCGTTAATGTGTGTGTTCCATAGTAGTTTCCAGTTAAGTGTACTTGGCACTTTTTTGCCATGGTATGAATTTGTTGTACATTTTGACGTGACACACCGGGGTGCCGCGAGTTCTTCGTCTTGAAAAGAAAACTGCAGCGCTCTTGTCACGTTAATGCGCCACAATTTTTGAACTGAAATAATTTATGAACTAAAGAAATGTTTACCCCAAAGGCACTGCCCCCGCGAAAAAAATTACCAAGGGATTTATAATTTAAATTAAAAATGCTTGCACATACGAGTACATTTGCAGCAGACTTGGAAATAATCAACTGTAGTATGTAGGTACTCACTCTCCAGCTGCATCTGCAAAAGGAAAATAAAGTTCATTATAGAAAGAGTTGTATTTGGACAGAGATGATTTTTAAACATGCAGAGCCGTCTGATAATGATTGGCAAAACCAAGGAAAGAAGCAAGTCGTAGTTTTTCAAAAGCTTCCTGGTCTTCTTAAGAATTAAAGTTTTTTGTATAATCCATGCTATTTCCTCTTTCAGAACAATAGAATTTTTTGCGTTTTTTAATACTCCAGAATCTTAAAAAAATACAATGTATTATTGTAACACTAGCATATACAGTATTTTTATAAGTTTCTTGAAGGACTTGAGCTTTTAACACAATATAATAATTTATTCCATTTCATATACCGTATGTACACCCGAAAACAAACAATTCATCTCAATACTTAAAAGCATCAGTTACTAAAAGTGTTTTATTTCATTAAAAATAAAATCCTGCGCCATTTGTGAGCGCGTATCATGTTTTGTTTCACGAAAGTTCTCCAACAATTAAGTACATTAATTATACTCGTATATAATATTAAAAAACTTTCTTACTTGATCGGCACTCCGGTATAGGATGATCCCAAGTCCCGGTGCGTCTGCATTTCAACACTTGAAGATTAGTGGAATTAAAGTGGCCAGTCTTGCAGGAGGAAGTGATCAAAGTTCCGTGCCTCAAAAACCTGGAGCAAGGAATCACCGCCTTCCTTCGGTTCTTGCACTCAAAGTTTACGCTTGTACTGTTTATCATCTCACATCTTCCTGTAAATGTAATTGAGTATTACATGGTAGACATGCGCAGATTCATTAGTGAATCCATACAGTCTTGTGAATTTTTTCATTTAATTCATTAAAAAAATTCTGGTAATAAAAAAATAAAATAAACAAAAACGAGGGATTTTTTCACATTGCAAATTGCGCTAGCCTTGGAAATTACATATTTAAAAATAAAATAACAATTTTACTCAAATAAATAATAAGAAAAATGTATAAACACCTCAGTGCAGTAAATAGTGGTTTGTTTTTAAAGACGTAGAATCAAATAAAGGTGCATCCTACAGAGTACTGATTACTTCCCACCCAACTAGTGAAATTTATGGCTTGGCCGCACTGAGACTAACACAACCGGAATCACCGCGGGCATTGAAGAAAGAATTAGGAACTTCTGACTAGTGTCTTGCAGTAACTTGACTAACTTGCACTCTTCAGACCTAGTATGGACATACTCGTTATTGACGAACCATGCACATAGTGACTTGATTTCACAACTGAATACAGAATACGTTCCTGAATTAAGAAATATGGACTGCGAAAGCGAATACTCGCCGCCCGGAATCACTGACTGGCTGACTAGAGGCGGTTTGAATGATAACGTATGGGTTTTTATGGATTTTAGATTCTATTTGTTAGATTATTTATTATTATTATTATTATTATTATTATTTATTATTATTCTATTTGTGAGATTCTATTTGTTAGATAGAGTCCTGAACACTGTACAATATCTCCAGCGATGTTGCGATGACGGATACAGATTATCCGCGTCGTAATTATGGTGCCGATTTGATTTTGGCTTTACTGAATATTTTTTTAGAGAGAAGTAGAGGTTGAATACAATATTCTTACGTCTGCAGAGTGGGGACTTATTGTTCCATTCGCCCTCCTCGCACGTGGACACAGCGATACTTGTGGAGAGGTCATAGTTCAGGGCGCAGGTGTACGTGATGTAGGAGAACTCTTCCACCACAGTCCCGGGGGGCAGGTTTCCGTAGGCACCCGACACTGTAAAGTTGCCGTTGGCTGGGTAGGCTGGCAGGGTGCACTTGGACCTACAGAATTCAGAATCATGTCGTGATTTTATATCTAATTATCATATGTACCTACATACATTATTATTCAAACGTAACTAACCTTATTAAGTCATTCGTCTATAGGACAATCACTGAAATACACTTTATTGGAATAACTTATTGAACCTTATAAATCTCAAATGAAATATCAAAATAAAAAGGTAACGATCACATCTAGGAATTGAACCCAGGATCTTACCGGGAACAACGAGGAAATGATGAAGTGAGCCTGGGTCTTGAAGAGACCCATACTGTAGGGCGGAGGAAATACAGAGGCCTTGAAATCATTCCATAGCCGACCTGTTGAACACAAGAAAGAGTCGTAGAATCGACCCATTTTCATGTTACAAATGTCTACTATCTATAAATGTTTGGAGCGCGTTTGACATGTTTCCCGATTGTGTATGGTGTCGAAGGGATCAATGACACTACTTCCTTGGAGCATCTTCCATTGAAATACTGGTAGAACAAGGACAGCATTTCCATCTGACTTCTGCGCTCTAAAGACTTCAATTCATTTGTTAAGATAGGGGAATCAAATGGACCTTTACATTGGCTTTGTGTTTTTTCCAGTATCGTCATACTTAAAAATACGGCTTTACCAGTGGCGGCTCGTGACCTTTGAGTGAGCTTGAGTGCTATGATTAAAAAGTACGACGTTATTTATGTTGTTGAAGCCGAAAATGATTTTCATTTTTTTTAATTTCAATTTTTTGTATGGAGATTTAGATGATAGGTAGGACTAGCTCAATCAAAGGTCACGAGCCGCCACTGGGCTTTACCATACCTCTTCCATTGATGATCTATTTTTTTAAGTATTATTTATATGTAATTAACAACATTGTTTACATGGTAATAAGAGTAGGTATGTAAGTACTAAAAATGTTTATTTATTTATTTACATAATCCTTTTAGTTTCTTCTTTTTTTAAATTAACACCTATCCTAATTGAGAAATTCTCCTGTTTAGAAAGGGAGTACTATTATGGTTCGTTATACAATTAATTAATTTCAAGATTACTACAATGAACATGATATTCTGGTGTCTGTACAGTAATTTAAAAAAAAAAGGAAATTTTTAGAAATAAAATATATGTATATAAACACATACGAATATTCATTTTTTCCAAGTGAACTTATAATATACACCTAAAATTAGTTTCTTGTAAAATGTATTTAAAATTTTTTCTTAAAAATTTCATAATTTTTTTTAGCTTGAATTTCTTTAGGAAGTTCTTTAAAGCATTTGATGGCTGAGTATGTGTAATGGTGTTGAGTTGTTGTTGTATTAAGTTTAGGGAATATTATTTGTCCTGCTGTGGTTCTCGGCCTGGTGCTCAATGACTCAACAATTTTAGGTTTTCTTTGGGGATTTGAACTAATTATATTTAAATCTAAGCATTTAAATTCGTTGAATAACTCACGGGTTTCAGTCTACTTTCATTCTTCCTCTGCCAGACTGAATGCTGTAGAAATGAGATCTCTGAGACGAATGTGTGGTAAAACCATGTATGATCATGTGAAAAATGTTGAGATTCGTAAAGAATGCAAGGCTGATGTAAGCGTAGTGAGCAAAATTAAGAAAGGGACGCTTAGATGGTTTGGGCATGTAGAGCGAATGTGAATGGAAGAAGTAGCCGGGGACGACCGAGGAACACATGGCACGATCAAGTGAATCAAATACTTGAGTCGGGCCATGTCAGAAGTCGGAATAACAGAAGAGAATGTATGAGGCGTTATATGCTTGTTATCAAAAACATAAAATTTACAGACAAGGTTACAAAATACGTAAAATAAAAACATTTAAAAAAAAAAACAATATATAAAATAAAAACATACAAGCCATATGTAACAAGCTTAAAACATTAATATTTATAAAGAATATTACTCTAAAATATTTCTGCAAAAATATATTTAAAAAAATGAAATGAAATAAAAACATAAACGAAAGCAATAAATCTTAAATAAAATATTATTTCCTTATTTCTAATACAAATAGCTTCTTTCAGCTAGCCAAGTTTTCAATGTGTTTATTAATGGTTTAGTTTTATTACAGTTTTTTATTTCAGCGGGTAACATATTTATACAACTAGGAATCATGTGTTCTAAAGTTCTTTGTCCATATTTGTTTTTATGCTTAGGAACCATTAATCCTTCATTCAAATTGAGACGAGTATTGTAATTGTGCTCTAGTCTATTTGTATTAAATATAGGGTTATTTAAGTGCTGAAATATAATTTTGTACCACAGAATTGATCTAACTGAAAGAATTTTGACCTCTGATAAAAGTATGGAATATTATGCCTTTGTTCGTATAAACTTTTATGAGCTAACAATTTAACCAGTGAATTTTGTACTGATTGAACATGATTGATGTTTGTTTTACAGGAAAGTCCCCAGGCTGTAATTCCATACATTATAACAGATTCCGCTAATGATAAATAAATTATTCGAAGTGTACAGATTGGAACAAAGAATTTTAATTTAAATAATCTACTAACAATTGATCTTAATCGTACACAAACCTTATTTATTTGTAAATCCCACTTAAAAAAACAATCAATAATGGCACCTAAATAAACATATGATTTCACAAGTTCAACATTTTCACATGTACACGATGCACGAATGCCATTGTGTAAACAATCTGAAGTATGTGTTTTTATTTCAGGTGTAATATATACCTTTGCATTTGGGGATCTTATGCGCATCAATTTAGTTTTTTTTGCATTTATAATTAATCCAGAATCATGAGACCATTTTAAAAGTTCAATGTAGTCTTTTTGTAAAAGGTCCATACATGTTTGCAAATCACTGCTAGAAATTACCAAAGCAGTATAGTGTATGCCAAGATCGAGTTGTTTGGCGGTCCGTCCTCTCTGCCTACCCCTGCGGGGAAACGGCGTGATGGTTAATTAGTTAGTTAACTCACGGGTTGAAAAATCAGATTGTTTTTTTTTTTTTTAATTATTTTAATCAGTCTTCTACAGTATACTTTCTTACTTCTGCTCGAAAAATGCCATACAATAGGGTTGAACTCAGAAATGCATTGTGGACTGGTGTATTCTGTTTCCTTCATTACTATTTACATACATTCACGTTTCTGTAAACGTAATTTTCAGCACTTCCATTTCTTGCTTCGGTGATTCATCGTTCACAATTATGAATAACACATTATTATTATGATCAATTTGGGAATAATAGAGAAACAGCTACTTACTGTTGGGTCTCCATATCTCCATTGACTGCACTTGGAACTAAAAGTTAATGAAAAAATATATATTAAGTAAGTGAAACACGTTGTTGTAAACAACAAATATATTTTATTTTCACCAACTGGTTTCACTTAACTCAAGCTTCATCAGGGTAAATATAATTTTCAGTTATTATATTTACCCTGATGAAGCTTGAGTTAAGCGAAACCGGTTGGTGAAAACAAAATATATTCGTGGTTTATAACAACGTGTTTCATTTACTTAATACAATGTCAAACCACAAAGTGATTGAGTCTTATGAAAAAGAAAAAAATATATATTAGACAATAATTACAAAACATCTATTAAAAAAAAAAGACATAAAGCAACTGCGCATTGGATAGAGATGTAACAGAAGGGTTTTATCGTTTCGTCGTTTTTGATAATGTGCGTACTGGACCTTCAGCACCAACAATAAACCGCCTGGTTGCAAATTTTCGACAACATGGTACAGTAAGACACCTTCCATGTACCGGAAGACCACGTACAGTCCACACGGAAGGAAATATCTAACGTGTTGTGTATAATGTGCAGGACAGTCCAGAAACATCAACAAGAAGACGTTCGGCACAACTGGGGCTATCGCGGAGGTCCGTTCAGAGGATTTTGGCCACGTTGCACATGTTCCCGTATAAGGTTCAGCTTGTACAAGAATTGAAACCGATAGACTACCAACAATGGCTTGATTATGCCATTTCATTCCAAACCATAACAGTAGTTTTGCGCCACCCTGTATTTAACAAAAATTTATTTTTCCGCTTTTTCACCTATGTGTTCCTCCACATATCAAGCCAGTTCCACTAAACAGCTCACTTTTAACTCTACTCCTCTGAGCACATAAAAACTGACGAACAATCGGCAAGAACACCTGATCTTGTAGAGGTAATCTTATTTCTTTTTTGTAATCCCGTAATTTTGATTTTAAGATCATACATTTAGCTGTACGGCATTATCATTAGAATCATTAACCGTCATGTCACCATTGTCGCCATCCTTTCCCTCCCACGGCCCACCACTATTGCTAAGGAACTCCTCTTTCTTTCATTAGACTTCTGTTATAATTTTACATAAGCGGAAGGCGGAAGTGAAAAGTATGCACGACTTTCGCGTTTGTGGAAGCAGAAGCAGCAGCAGAGATCCGTTACATCTCTAGTATTGGATGTGAGTTAAGATTCCCACGGTCAAAAGTATTATTGTGGATATTATATTATATTATACTACTGCAATAGGCAAAACCTATTGCAGTTCTGCAATTGGTTTGTATTGCGAAGTTAACCGCGACTGACTACATTGTAGGAAGGTACGCACCCGATTTGACCCACTCTGAGCCTTACTCTCTTCGAAAGTCGATACGCTTATGGTGTTTTTTGACAAGGCAACGCGTGGAACACCCGCAGCTAACACAGTTAGTACGAATTCAGACTCGCTTAGCCAAAATGAGCCTTGCGGTGTTTGCGACTCGGTCGACACACGACCAAGCGGAATCGAAGTGACATTCATTTTTGAGCGAAAATGGACCTTAAGGTCTTAAGAATTAAGGGGGTACTAAAGTCGTTTTCTTCCTGGCCGACAAAGTCTGAAAAATTTGACCCTTAGAGTATTACTATACGTTAATATATATTATAATTTGGCTTCATCCTCCTTGAGCCATGTATCAGATAGCCTCACAGTGTCCATCATCAGGGCAGATGGCTACTGCATATTAAATAATGACAACAGTGGGCACACAACCAAGTGTGATTAACCTTCGACATGCCAAGATGCAAAACAAAACTTGTGTTGCCATGAGGGGTGACTCAGTTACCCCGGGTATTTTATCATTTTTATGCCATTCATTCATAAATTTTATTTCAAATTATTCTTATGACTTTTAATGTGTTTTTGTGAAATAATTATCATAATATAGATAATTTTATAAAAAAAACTTCTTTATTCATCAACGAACGTGGCCTTTGATAGTCGGTCGGGGTAGCACTGACTACCGCGCGAATGAACATTTGATACCTCACCCCCTCATGCAGCTTTGGTAATAGTGCGAGAGAGTGAGATGGCGCACATCATCCACTGCTGGGTGTACGGGTTCAGCTGTGGGTATGGTTCGAGTGCGCAAGAAACACTATTTGTGGCAAAAAATGATGTTGTTTCAATCTAGTATTTCAGTTTTATTTTTAAATGTTAATTTATGTCTTTATAGGTTTTGTAGGACTACGTAGAACAAATATCAAAACTATGAGGTCTCTATTTAAACTTCTACATGGAGGATGATAATTTTAGAGATTTTGCCTACCCTGTTAGCAATGGGAAGGTTAAAGGGATTTTTGATGTGCTCGTTGTTGAGTCTCGGGCAGGAGGAAGATTTTGGTAGAATGCTCGAGAACACTCATTGAAGACTTTTTAGTTAAATTATCTATATTATCTGGTTGCGTGTAAGGAAAAAAGAAAAGAACTTGCCGTGGAAAAGCTCACGCTGCGATGAAATCTCATTTATCTGTTGCTTCAACCAATCCCTCAAGTGGAAGATCATGGTGAAGGCCGTGTATGTGTTGGTGCGGCAGGTTTCACCGTCGCGGGGGCCGATGCTGAGGATGCCTCGCAGCCACCAGACCTTTTGTCCGTACGGGATGGAAGGAAATACCAGGCCGGCGCCACTGTCTCCGTTGCACCCGGTCGACCCTGGAAGAGAATACGCAACATTGTTATTACTTTTATTTATTTTTTAATAGAAATACAATCATTCCCAGGTTATAATATACTAACACAAATAAGTAGATACGAGGTGCATACCATTGGTGAAACCAGCGCAGATCTTGTCCGGTGTGATGTACCGCTCAGTGTGGTATCGTTCGTACTCGATTTGACAGGTACGGTGGTCGATGATGGGCACACTTAGCACGCGCAGCTCCTCGGCCAGGTTCCCCGTCTCTGTCACTCCCCAGCCGGCAAACTGGAACGAGTTTAATATTATCTTCGTTATTAAAACATCATTAATAACATTCAAACAACATGATTTAGACAAATCGCATCTACACCTTTGTTTCCACCTACACATCAAATGCATAACTATCATTGGTTCCGCCGCTTTGATAATCTGTGCAGTTTTGTCAGTCGACACGATTCCGTGCCATATCTCCCTTTGTTTCTATTTTCTGTGTTGTATACAGTGCAGATATTTTGACTCTTGTGAACTGTCACATAAAGATGAGTTTTGGAACCTACATCACTTATGGACGAAAAAATAAATTGAAAAAGAACTGCAAGTTTATGAGTGACTTTAATGCTTACCCTTATCTTTTAAGTGAACCTAACCTAACCCAGTCCATTTCTTTACTACCCCATTTTATTAATCACCACACAAGCTCACGTATCGACAGGGTAGGTCAGGTTAAATACGACCTTTTTTATTTGCATTTTCTCTCTGTTGTTTGTGTACGTAGTGAGTATTTGTTACCTACGTTAGGTTTGACTTGATTACCTTGCCCACACTTCCGTAGCTAAGTTGGAAATTGTTGAATGTTTGGCTGACCAAGTCGCAGCAAATCGCTCCAACTTTTTCCGAAAACTTAAATGGAGTTTTAAGAATGAGGAGCGCCAAGTCGTTCTGGTGGTGGTGAAGTTCCCCCGTATACCATTCGTGCAGGCGAATCTCCCGCACCTGGAATATCAACAGAATACTTTTTTAATGGAACCATCCGAGTGTACGATTCTGACAACGACACCGAGAGTGGTAGAGACCCTAAGTATTGCTATGGTAAAAGACCTTCATTTAGAATCGAAGTGTTGCCTGAAATAGCTTTAGCATTTTTCAAAATATATTAAGAATCCAATTACCTTGAAATGTTGGGGTCTCTATGTTACAGGTGAATGCATCAGCTCTAGCCGGCCGATTCTTTATAACAATCTTACTAACATTTGGTATTTGAAGAAGAATATGATAGAAAATCAAAATAAATTGTTTCATTAAAAAATAATTCTATTTTATGAGCACTTTCCACCTTCGGGGTCGAACTGTTTCAGCTGAAATCTTCGGTTCTAGCAGACCGATAATTCAGATTTTTTCAGAATCTAACTCAAATTTGGTATTTGAAGAATAGAAACTCAAAACAAATTGTTACTTTCAAAAATAATTCTATTTTATGAGCACTTTCCACCTTGTAATGGTCTAACCATCATCATTTTCTTTTAATAGAACCCTGGAAAATATTTTTTTTTATATGCATAACTTTCATGCTAGAAAAGCTTAAGGGAGCGACATCTATCGACTTGTGGAGAGTTTGATTACAGTGAATTATAATCCAATAATTTTTGATTCATAAAACTCGTTGCAACATAAAACCACGAGATGGCAGTGGGAAGAAGACGTTCCCTCTTATAAATAAACATCACAGGATTGGGTGAAATCAACGAAAAAGTTACCAATCAAACGAGCGTTTTACATAAACAACAATTAGTGGTGACAGGACAAAGGAAATATTAATTATTTATGTGAATCGAAAGGGTTCAGATCAACGGCCTATAATGTAAACATTTCACTAGCGGTCGAACAGGACGAGAAGAGGTCGTGAACTTTAAAGGAAACAATGGGAAATGCAGAGATGAATAACCATTGAAAATGGAAGTAGGAAGTAAAAATAATACGCAAAATGTTAATTACAAATAAAAAAACTACAAAGTGAGGATTTATCTTGCACGGGGAAAGGTGTGTTTGCATTAGAATTTAGACAGAGAGGCGTGTCATGTAAGGTTAAGCGGAAAAACAACGAATTAGAGAAAATAATTCAGAGAACAATAGCTTCAACAGATGAAAAAGGGAAGAAACAAGAATTATACAGTATGGAAACTTCGGCAAACTTAAGAGGCGATTTAGGCGAGACTAATGTGAAATAGGAGTACAATTTTCTAATTTCAGGAACGTAGATAATTACAAGGGAGTGAAACTAGGCTGATTTTAGGTGATAAAAGGTATTAATTGAGTAGATTCGGGACATCAGATATTATGAAAATGTAGATGAGAAATGTATCAATCAATTATAAAATTTAAACTGAAGGAATTCAATAGAAATATTGAGATATATGGACTACTACTTTGAATATAGTTCGATACATTTAGGTAAAATTTTGAGGTTGTCAATGACTAATGTAAACAAGGCGACAAGAATTGTGTATTTAAGCGACCAGATGAACATGAAACTCAGGTGATAAAGAGACAAACAAACAATTAAGGTTATACAGGGAAGATAGGAATATTTATTTAAGGAAAAGTAATAAAAAATAATGAGTTTTCGATAAACTCTGATTTATATCGGTTTTTTACAAAAGTAATGGTTATTACCCATAATAATGAGTAAGCTAATGTGATATTGAGTTAGAGTGGAATGGAGAAAGGGGAGTGGCCAGGAAAGAAGTGAACGAACTCATATCTACCAGGTTTGGGGTAGGTAAATCGCAGGTAAAAACGCCAATAAATTAATACATAAAATTATTAAAGGTAGTGAAAAATCAATTAAGGATGATATCAATCGACCCGGATGAAAGTATAAGCAGACGACAGGTACATGCAAAAGGTGTAATACAGTTAGACCAGGAAGAAGCAGTGCAACACATTGAAAAATCATTCTGGAAAGGTATATTTATTAACTCAGGCAGGTGAGGTGGGGAAGAAATTATAAAGTGTTTACACCAATATAATGATCAATTGAGAATTGCACGAAAATATGCGTTAATCGAATATTCACATGTTAGATCAGAGAAAAACCATGTTACCATCGGAAAATTCATAAATAAAAAGATATCGCATATCAAGATAACCAGGGACTAAGGGAATTTCTAAAATTGAACGATGTGAAGAAGGCGCTTCTTTAAATAAAATTCAATAATGACATAGTGGCTATGATTACGAGATACCCGAGTTCATAGGCGACCAAAGAATAAGCGATAGATAATATTTTCAGAAAAAAAACATGAATCGAAATTTCCAATTCTATAATAAGGAACAGCAGGGCGATCTAGAGGAATGAACTAAATTCGATCCTGGCCGGAGTGAGGAAAAGTGATGGATTCAGAGGCGGGCCAGATTTTATCTAAATATTTACATTGAAGAATTGCAGTCGAAATTAGTGTTACTTACATATAGGTTTACGAGTTGGTAAAGAACATAATGTAATGTAGGTATGGAATGGAGTTAAATCCTTTTGATTCTAAGCTAGGTATATAAGGGAATGTAATGAGAGAATAGGGGGATTAGTCGCGAAGTACGCCGGGCGAGGAAATAATTAAATTACGTGCTGACCGATATTAAGTAATTGTTTTGTTTTTGGACTTAGGAAGTTTCATTTTGATTTGTTTCTTACAATTAAATAAAGTTTTAAATAAATTCTTTTGAATAGTTGTTGAATTGATTCAATAATAGTTTGATTTAATTCAACAATAGTTTGATTTAATTCAATAATAGTTTGATAAATATTGAAGTTTCTAAAATTCATTATAATTAAGTTGATACTAAAAATTACTTCTGTGAATTAATTAAAATTGGTGGTTTTAAGTGAAATTATAATAATCGAAAGTGTTTATAAATAAAGTGTTTGAATCGAAGTCTTCTAAAATTCATTATATTTAAGTGAAGTGATATAAAAAAAGTGACCCAGTAAATAAAGTGTTTTGTGTTCGAATTAATATTGTATTAAAATAAATTCTCTTGTTGATCTAATTTTCTCAAAACTGTTAGAGCAATGTGATAATAATAATAATTTAATAAATATTGAAAATTTCTAAAATTAATAAAGTTATTTGTTTAAAGATTTTTAAAATTAGCTTCTGTGAATTAATTAAAATTGTTTAAATGAAATATGATTTAATTCATATTTTATGTTGAACTGAATTTATTACGAGTTTAAGAAAAATTAAATATAATTGCGTTTAAAATAATTTAGTGAAAGTTTAAAAACAGCTGAGTCTTAGTCTCACATAATTCATTTTTAATACTTAGTGTGGGATTAATTTCGTAAAAGAAAAATAATAAAGCTCTAAAATATTACCAAGCGTTCGGTTTACGGATTTAATTAATAGTTAGTAAAGAGAATTACGTGAGTACAAAGAATAAAATAGGAAAATAAAACAACAAAAATTAAATATTATCTAATAAAATTTGGATTTAGAGATCATTAAATTTGAAGAAATAGTACAAATCGGTAGATCACGAATTGAAATTAGGAAACACTAGATTGTATTAAGTAAATATTTCTAAATTAGATTAAACATACCAGGCAGGGAAGTCCAATATTTTCCCAAACCTCGTAATTGGCGTGTATAACCCGTCTGGAAAAATTATGAAATTTGTCGGGAGTTCAGGTGAGTCAACCATTTAATATAAAAGTTTTCAGGTTCTCCCGGGGAAGGCGAGGACGGAGACATGAATTATATTTCTAATGATTTATAAGTACATGTATTGTATATATGTGTATATATCTATATGATTATATTTAATGTTTAATATATAGGTCAATACTATACGACCGTTATCTATCATGAGTAAATGTTTTGTATACTTGATCAAAGCCGTTCTAATCAAATAATTATGTTCAAATACATTTTGGGGTACCCGAGCGGTATGTCTAGCTCCATTAAATATTTTACGATAATCCTCTCTTTTCACATTGAATTATAATCAAACGAGTACTAAAGATAATTCAATTGTCTCACTCAATACCAGTACTTGAATTTAAATATTCAGAAATATAATTTTTACATAAATACATCTAGGTATTTATAATAATTTCCGTTAGATACTTACCTGTATAAACCTCTCTTTTCGCATTGAATTATAATTAAACGAGTACTAAAGATAATTCAATTGTCTCACTCAATACCAGTACTTGAATTTAAATATTCAGAAATATAATTTTTACATAAATACATCTAGGTATTTATAATAATTTCCGTTAGATACTTACCTGTATAAACCTCTCTTTCGCATTGAATTATAATTAAACTAGTACTATAGATAATTCAATTGTCTCACTCATTACCAGCACTTGACTTTTAAATATTCAAAAATACCTATTTTTTTTCCATAAATACATTTAAGTATTTATAAAAATTTCCGGTAGATACCTAAGCCTTTACTAAGAGTATATATGTGTGTATGGATATATATATATAAAGAACGTGTATAATGTATCTATCAAATCTATATGGCCGTTATTTATTTTATGTTTATTTATATACAATGTTTAATATATATATATATAAAACCATTTATTATATTTATGTATATGTCCTATAAAAACTGTTTATTTTATTAGTATATATTTTCCCTAACACTTAAATTCGAAAACTAACGTTACTAATTATAAATATCCCAAACGATTTTTATTAATTCAAAGATCGTTATCATTCTAAAACAAACCAATGAATCCTAATTGTTATGCTTCCTGACGGGGGTCTCTGACACTTAATAACTGTCGCATATCTCAATGACACACTTCCTCGACTGTTATTAAAACTAGGTCAACATTCCAAACCACACCCTCTTTTATCGAAGTATATAGATACGTATAAGTATATATATATTCGAATTTCAGTACATCTTACGAAGAATA